>CAEFZX010010279.1:0-12522 GCA_903066825.1 Alfaro cultratus
TATATATATTTAGAATTTGCATTACATAAGCCAAACCAATGTAGGTTCATGCGACCTCTTGCTGGTAGATCTTGCTTATTAAAATCACTCAACCACATTTTCCTGGAGCCGAATATAGAAAATTACTTAAATCCACTGTGTGTCAAAGCTGGCTTGAAGTGAATCGACGCATCGTCAGAACAAAAGGTCCCACGACGGATGGCTCCATTAGTGACCAAAACGAGAAAGGTTCAAAATGGCTAAGGGGTGAAATTTCTCTTCAGAATATGATCATTTGATGTTGGCTATTGCTTCCACGATGCGGCTCCATTAGTAGAAAGCGTCGTCTCGTGGCAGTTGTGTTAAGCTGTATACAAACAGGGCTTTCACATATTTATGTTGCCAGCTCGGTAAATGAGATGGTAATTTTGCTAACAGACGTGTTTCGGTAAGTCATATGACCCCTCTTCACCAAAATAATTACTCAAGCACAATTTGAGACAGTGTTGTGGCATTTTCATTAACATTTTATAAGGAAACCTTTTTTTCTGATTATTTTTTTATTAAATGCACTTATTTTAATTTAGAAATCCTTATAATATGTTGAAAATACATTTGTATGGAAACTGATATGCTTTTGGGAGAAAATGTCTATAGCCAATAGACCATTTCATTTTCATACGCTGTCCGCACCTTTCTGTTACTTTCCATTAACAGTCAGCTGGCTGAAAGAAGACTCCCACAGTTTTCACTCCATGATTTAAAAAAAAGCACATATTTAACTATCAAAAAATATTTTTAGTCATAAAAATGTACAATGAAAATACAGCTGAGAACATTGAAGATACAGCCACTTTCTGGACAAGCCACAAATTAGCCAAAGTTACAATATTTTGGAAAGTATTTATTATAAAAATAGTAAGAAATGGATGCTAAACTTATTATACCTGTAATATTATTTGCTGACTATTAACTTGTTTTTCTGTAATCTAATCTTACATAATGTTCAATGAAAGTAGATGATGCGCTGGATTTAAGGGATTATCATCACAATTTTTTACAATCCGTAACTACTATAAAAAAGATGATAATTAGTGAGAGTGTTAAAAGGTACAAAACAATTTAGAGTGCCTAATTTACAGTTTTAAGCTGAGTTTATTAACCTAATTGTTTCATATCTTTATGGAGCCATCCTCTTTCTAAATCTCGTGTCACAGTTGCAGAGTCTAGAGTGTGTTCTTTTTTTCTTCACATTTTCTTGTACTTGTCGCTCAGCTTTCTCGAGTACATTATTCTGTGTCAGCATGTCTTTTTACCAGAGAAAAGACATTGTGTGTGGAGGTGTTCAGATGTGTGAAGGTGTCCAATTGTGAATATCTTGACTGGAGTTGCTCAGTCTCTGCTATTATACCTGAAGAAAAAATCCCCCCCCCACACACACACACTCACATTCACAAGAAGGTGAGGGAAATTCAAGTTTCAGAGGCTTTTATTTTTGCATAATGAGTAAAAAAAATTACATTCACTAACCACGTTGCTTGGTGCACATTGGTACAATTGCTTGTTGACATAAATATCAAATCGGACTATCATATTGTTGCAGGTCAAGGCATTTAGGCATCTAGTTGTAGTAAAGATAATTTCCTAAAGTTAAAACCGAGCCTCAGATGATAAATAATTTACGTGTCATTGTTTGCTGGTACCAGATGGACCTGGTCTGCTTTTTTCAGATGTACTTGTAATATTTTGACAAAAATCTCTGAGTGATGTTTATAGCACTTTGTTCAGTCCACACAATGAAAACTTATGGCAGTCCTAAAAGTCAAATTGGATCCAACCCGATACTATTAGGGTATACCTAATAACATGGTCAATGATTTTATACAGCTTAAAAAAAATCAAAATTAAGTGAACCATGCTGACAAAGCACGTCAGTGTCATAATTCTGCTTCAAATAACATCATAGTTCTTTAAATTATTTACTCGCACCAGCCCTTAAAGTTGCATTAAGATTGCTGCGGTCATGAAATGCGTCCAGCTGACCAGGCCCAGTCGGTATGTGACAGTCCTGATGGTGTGAACGTAATGCAGTCGCTTCTGACCTGATAAACACGCATTAGCGCTTTCATTCACACGCTCTTGAAGATTGGCATCACATGCACATTCCATACGTACAAGTCAGTAGCATGGTACAGTCCAGCTGGAAGACTCTTTGCCAACAGATACTTAGCATGACTCCGTCTTAGACCCTCAAGTTGACAGCAAACTCGCCAGTAATGCAGGGTCATCACAACACGAACAGTCAGGCACCCCCACACACACACCCACACACACGTCTCACATGCAATTTCCCCCCCCCTTTTCCTTCTCCTCCTTCTTGCATGCTTACTCAAACACGCACACCTCCTCCCTGTGAGTGTGGCTTAAAGCCCGTGCTAATAAGTACTGTGATTTCTGTCAGCAGAGCTTGTTTAGGTTCAGGAAGATTAGCTTCTGGAAGCTTAGCCAGAAGAGAAAATAGCTGCTTTTAAATGGACATATTTGCGTTTTTCTTTTCTCCCCCCCCCCCTTCTATATTTGTTATAAGCTTGTGTTTTTCTTGAGTGGGTGGGAGTGTCTCTTGTAGCTTGAGGGATAATGATGCTGTGCTCCATCCAGAACAGTGTACACTTCTAGCCTTCCTTTCAGAGGACAATTTGTCACCCGGCTGTTTCTTCTTGAGATAAGAAGACTGTAATCAATCACTTATCTCTTGTTGGCTCTTCTAGACAGCCAGGAAAAGTAAAGGATACAAGTTATCAAAACATCACGATGGCCTGGCTGTGTAGTCTTTGGAAAAGAGAGCACACATGGTCAATGCTAGCAGTATCAAGAAGCTGTACTATCTATAGCAAAGTAAAACAAAGAGTATGCAAAGTTAGCGGCAACAGCGGTTCTTTTAGGAAAGAGACAAAAACACAAGCATTGAGGAGTGGGTTGTATTTTCTATGAGAAAACAGGACAAAAAGAGAAACTCACCTAGTGCTTCAATTAGCAAGTAGTCAATTGAAAAATGAGTTGAGTACTTTCTACGAGGAGAAAAAAGTCCCTAGAGAAAATGTAGATAATGGGAATGAACGCAGAAGCCGTACCCTAGGAGGATGAATAAGGAATTAAAAGCAGTAATGGTTCTATCAATGTCTTCATTCAGAAAAGAAATGAAGGTTAACTCAGGATCATTGCGTCAGGCCTAGTTTCTCTGGAAAGTATGCAAAATTAATAACAGCAATAGATCCATGCAGAAAAGGAGAAACTTGTTAAACAGAGAATGAGTCTGAATTACTTTCTTTGTAAAAGAAAAGCTAGTTAATTGGAAAGCAAAACAAATCATAAACAGCTAATTATTCAGCTGGTTATCCAAGAGAAAAGAAAAACTTGGAGACAACAAAATGACTAAATTTGTGTCAATCTGTTATACTCTTATCAAAGCAGCTGAGGAAATTCAGTAGAAATATATTTTCATCATTATTGTTCACTGAGTGATGCACACACAGCTTGTATTTTTTGAGATTGGAAATTACAGAAGTGTAAGGAATCAAACTAAATAATATGTTTGTTTTCCAAAGGAGATGGTTTGTGGTTTACAACTAATCGGAACAATAAAGTACGAGGAAGATGAAATCAGGCCAGGTGGGTGATGCGTTTTACTTTAAAGCGGTGCTTGAAATCTGTTCATTGCTTCGACGTTAAAACAAAGCAAGGTGTGCGCTTGCTTGTGCTGCTTTCTCCTTTAAACGCGCTGCTCCAGGGGTTCTAGAGTAGCCATCAGCACAGTTTGTTTTATCAGTTTGTTCCTTTGAGTCAGGGCCTGTGATGCTGCTGTCTCGGCAGGTGGCTTCAGAGTAAACTGCGCTGTCATCCGCTGACTTATTGAACAAATAGAACCTGTTGCTTCTACTGCTGCTGCTCTTCATGTAATTCCCTCTTGGTTTTGCAGCTCTCATGTAAAACGGAACGCACAGATACTTCTTTGCCTCCGCCACCTCCATAAAACTAGATGTATGATATGTTTATGGTGACATTAAATTAGAACATTAAGTTACTTAACAAGGACAAAAGCAAGCAGTAGGAAACAATTTTAACCTCTAATTTGGAAAGATTTATAATTTAAAGGATCTGGAGCGTGCAAAACATATTTGTTGCAGCATAAACAAGGATCTGATCCATGCAAAATGTATTCAGCTGCCGACTTGTACAATTTCTGTCTTTCTCGTCATTTTGCACAATTTTTTTTCTTCAGTGATTAACTGCAGCAGCAAAGTAGGTTGCTATGGGCTCCTGCTTTCTGCTCTAATTGTGAGCTTCAGTGTAGCTCCTAGTTTTGCACCGTTTTGTTTCTTTGCTATTTAGTAACTGACAGAGCCGACAGCTGATCACAACTTTCCTTTGTTAATTCTCACCACATTAGAACGGAATGCTGTGTTGTTCGGAAAGTCGAATATAAAAACATTTGGGCTGTCCATGTCAATGAAGTTAATACTTAGATGGTGTTAGCTTCTGTCGTTCAGAAGGTTTACTACTTCACTTTTAGAGATAAAGTAGCTGACCTTTTTAGGTTGTTCTGAAACTGCTTGTAGCGTTAGCGCAGCCAGCCTGTGTCTTCATTAGGCATTTAGTTTTTCCTATCCATCTGCCTCAAACGGAAAGTACCTTCAAACAACGGATGTGTTTTCCTTGTCGGCTATTATTGTGACACCTCCAGTTGGTACGCCATGTTTCTTCTTCCTCCCATATCAATATGGCATCTTATTTGTCTGTCTGTTTCAGAGATGCTTGTCTGCACCCATTTCCCTGCTTTGGAGGATTTTTGTCTTGTTGTCTGCCATGTCTGCAGTAAGGTGGTGACTCCTCAGGGCATCCTCACACATTACGGTAAGGCAAAGACGCTGATGGCCAAACCCATACACATTGTGCTATTTTTATATTTACTCTGCTAGCTTATGTTGTGACTACGGCTCACAGAGAGGTCAAAACACACACACATCCTCACACTTTTGAATAGACTAGAAATAACATTTATTGGCCTTTGACAGGCAACTAGAAGATTGTACAATAAGGAAAAATGTTCAGCATAATAAAAACAGTTATTGTGCAGTTATTAAAAATAGCTCCAATTCAAAGAAATGTGCTTTATGGGAAGACAGACATTTAAGGCCATACTCATACACTACTGAGATATGCTCTACACACTCACACACAGTGTGACAACCAGATCGATACAATACCTGGTGATTATCACTCCAACCTGTCATTTATGTAAGCACCCAGGCGCCTCACGTTTATGCCCTCTAATAATCAGCAGCAGGCAGACGAAAGCTGAGAAGCACTAAATAATTTACAGGTGGAGTTTTGTAAACAAGTGTTTTTGTCTAACAAATAGGTGGACCCTCTAATGTCTGCCTTCTTTTATGATAGGTCTTTAATAATCACTGTGGTGCTTTCTGCTGATTTACTTAGAAAAGTATTTCAGTGCATCAATATGTAAAAACAAATATTATGTGGATGGGAAATATCTTAACAGGATGTTAGTGGACAGAATCCGCAAACTTCAATGTATTGTCTACCTTAAATAAATATTCTAGTTATAGAGTATGTCTTTGCCAAACAATCTTGAGATATAGATGTTGATTGTACTGAGCTCTGGATTTTGACTAGGCCATTCCCTTGTGACTCTGGCAGTTTCAGGGCATTATTTGCCCCAAAGGTGTGAATAATAATATTTTTCAAAGTTTTATATGTAAAGAATTTGTGAAAACCCTGTTCTTCACTACCATCTACTTAAGGATTATCCTCCACTTTGTTTTGATTCGTCATATATAATTCTGAGCAGGGAAGAGGAGGGGATAGACACAGGGTCACGCTCGGTGAACCCCCCCCACACACACTCACACACAAGCAGACCTTTCCTCAGCATAGACAGCAAGGCGGGCAGAGTTGCACACACATACTCACGCACATCCTCACTTTCTGTTTCTCAGCAGAAGGAGGTCAGCGCTATTGTGGGATACACACTCACAAAAACTCCTGGCAACCACTGTTGTTCTGTCCGTACTCCTGTCCCCTACAGCGACCCCCGTTCCCCCACCACTCCACCCACTTTACTCTTTTTGGCAGAGTTTCTGCTTGGTCGGGTGACAACAGGTCTGAAGCACATTCATCCACATCAACGCTCGCAGTTGAGGAAGAGAAACATCCAACTTTTCCTGTTAAAGTGAAGTGATTCTGGAAATTCTGCAGCAAAAAAAACATTTTTATCATAATTTCAAGCCAAATTCAAACAATTTTATTGCTTTAGCCAGATACTTCTTGGTTTCTTTAAAAGAATATTATGGCATGTGACCTCCCCTTTAAGATCCCTTTAAGAGCTCACCCAGTTTAGATAGTTTCATGATACGCGATGTACTTCCTTGTATTGTGGCGCATCCTCACACGCGCCGTCGTTCCCCGCAGGGGTTTGACTCTAAATGTTGTGACCCACATAAGCGTCATATTTTGTCTTTGTGTTTATTCGAGGGCTTCGGTGTTGTGCTTGACCTGCACATCAGAGCAGCTCCGAGGTTTTACAGCAACACACTGAAGGGAGGGGCAGGCTGGCTGCCTCAGGGCATCCCTGCCTCCTGGCTCTGCATGCACCGTTTGCTGCTCATATCTGCTGCTTTGGAACATCGGAGGGATCTGAGGCCAGTAGATGTGTGCAGATGATGAGGTTGAAGGGAGAAAATGGAGCACGGTGAAATGTTTGTTTCTAGACTTGATTCCCTGTCCCATTGTCCAAAACATCCATCTGTCTGTCAGTCACCCATCAATTATTTATCTGTTGGTCATCTATCCATATGTTGATTGTAGGCCTGTCACAATAACAAATTGCTGAGCGATTAATTGTCTCAAAAAATATTGTGATAAACGTTAATATTGTTTGAAGACCATTTTAAACTGATAATAATCCAAGCGATATCCTGTCAAAAATAGATACTGTTGGTTGGGTGATGCAAAAAACAGACAGGTCCCCGAGATTTTTCTTTTCTTTTCTTTATATCATTCTTCAAACATCTTCAAAACAGCCTATACACAGCCTGACGGCATTGCAAACAACAGGAGGGAGCACACCCACCCCGACTGATTCAAACCACCTGGCTTTTAAAGCATGGCCAGCCCTAATTAAGGGGCGGAGACAATTACATTTCCAGGTAGAAGAAAAAGAACATTTGTGCTAAACAATATACCTAAACAAATATTTACAAAATTACAACTAACAATTTCATAACGAAACAAGCTGGTACCAAACAAAAATAAAAAAAACACCTCCCCTCCTTCTCAACCATGGACCTTCCCATTAAGGTAGATTGAAAACACCAGGTCCTTGTCAGTACTGCACATGGGCGCGCTTCCATGGCAACACATGACCTCAAAGAAAAGAGAGGATGATTAAAACACAAATATTAAATAAAGCAAAAAATATAAGAAGCACAAAAAACAACTGTTAAGGAGGGGGCAAATCTCTCACAGGTACACTTTAAAAAAAAAAATGCTTAACTCTGGAACTGGTAAACAAAACAGCCAAAAACAAAACTAAAATTGACTCTCAGTCTCCATTAACATAGAATGCACTTAAATAAAAACTAAACAACATCAAATCAAAGTGGAAATAAATACTGCATTCAACCAAAAGAGTGCAGATTATGAAGTCTAATTATTGCCTTTCAATAATCATTAGATTTAGATAGAGAAGACGGGCATATCAAACTACCTGACGCAATAGTTCACTCAGTTCCTTAAGCCCAGTTTACACTATACAACCAAATAAGATTGTCGCTTACAATAATTATAACCGATCACCCTGTAGTGTGTTAGGACTGATCGGGTCCAGTCAGTAGAACATCGTGGCCGCGCTGATCTAAATCAGGCATATTCAACATGTTATATTGTCTTGGCCAGTTTATCACTGCAGCTTGTGGGGTTTATGTGACCGGTAGCCAATCAGAAAGCACGGATTCCCCTCGTGCTTTCTGAGGGGAAGCACTGAGGGGAATCCCAAACAGCTGACATGGCGCAACCAAAAGTCCAGAGGACATCGGAGATGATATGTGGAAACATTAATGCTTATTCAACATTTTGTGCAAAGAATATCCACAGAAATGACAAGGAGAGGAGTTAGAGTGAAATTTGATAAACCCGGTAAAGTTTCAGCTGTTCATGTTAACATGACATAATTAGATTAAAGTTCTGACTGAAAGGCCAGAAGAAATGATAAAGCCGATAAATTAAAATTAGGTCGGTAACTTTCATTTATTGTGCGATTGATTGATTTGTTGTTTATCGCAACAGGCATAGCTGATTGGTCATCCAAATGGATGGAGGGATGGCCAATCATCTGTCTATCCATCCATGCATGCATCTGTCCGTTCCTCCTTCAATCATCCATCCATCCGTTAATTATCCGTCCATTAATAATCCATCTATCTGTAAATCATCCATCCATCCATCCATCCATCCATCCATTATCCACCTATCTGTAAAGTTTGTCAATCAATCATTCATCCATTCATTCATTTGTCTGTTGGTCATTCATCCATCCACTATAAAGTTTTTGATTGCAGCTTAAAAAAACTTGGCTAAAAAGCACAGAAAACAGTTATCTTCACCAGACTGGTTCATTTTTTTGTGGATGTGTTTATTTAGTTTTCCATAAAGTGAAGCAGGCATGCATATTCTTAGCATAAATTTCCCTGTGGGATATAATCTAAATCTGCGGCACTGGCAGTGTCAGTACCACATTCTGTCTAGAGAGCATTCAGAGAAGAAATGTGGGGAAAAAAAGCTCAAAAATACTAAAACCTTAAAGCCTATTATTGCCTAATCAGGGTGTAAAAGTCAAATTTTTTCTGTAAGGAAAGAGTAGAATTTATGTTCCCTGTGTAGGAAGCTAGTAAACTACGAGTTCTATATGGGCATCCCTTATGCTGTGTTTGAAACCGGACTCAGTGTGGGCTCCGATCTCCACCAGAGACGAGAGAATTCACGGGTCAGTGCAGATTCCTGCTTTTGAAGCCATGTGTTTGAATAAATCAAATCTCCATCATATCTTTTTGATAATTCATCGCACTTCTTCTCCTCTGCTCCTCTTCCTCTCCTCACTACCTCTTCCTCCTCCTGATGTGTGTGAGTAAGTTGAATACGCGATGAAAGGGTCATGTTGCTGCTGTTAGTTGGAGCATTTTTCCTCTTTTTTTCCCCCTCTCTGTGGCTGTGGGTTTATTGAGCTTCCAGGCACATCAAATCAATTCTAGATATCTTTTCAGCTTCAGTATACCCCAAACTTAACAACCGTGATGCTTCCGAGTTTGAGTGTGTCGTCATAAAAGTTTGTTGTTCACATCGCTCGCCGTCTGAATGTTGGTGGTGAAATTTGCCTTTAACCACAGAAGCGCTGATGGGGTTTCACTTGCCAATGGGGAGTGACGCGCACAACTTAACAGTTGCTGTTGTGGTTTGGAGGCATATTAGCTCTCAGTTGGGCCTGTAAAAACCGATTCTTTATTTTTATCTCACCGAAAATGTGGGGTGACATTATTATTATTATTTTTTTGTTTGTTTGTTCTCAGAATTATTTTTGCCCCCATCAACTTTTCAGTTGGAGGAAGTAACAGGAAGTATTTTTACTGGTGCAGTTGTTTTTGGTTTACTTTTATTTTCAGTTAACTCGAGTCATGTTTGGGAGAGCAGGTCTGTTCACAGTGACACATCCTGCATTCGTTTGCTCTTCAAGTACTTTTTTTTTTCCTCATCAGCAGTACTATGGCAACCAAAGTTTGTTTATTCTTTGGCGTTTTCTCTCTAACATGCAAAGTGCTCTGGAATAACAAAATGGTTTAGTAATAAATAAATCAGTAAAACATTTGGTATGATTTTAAGACAATTGACATAAATTTATTAGATATTATAAGTGCGGATATTTAAATGTCCATGGTTAAGCATTTAATAAATATTTTAGACAGGGAAATAAATTAACTATTTAAAATTGCATATTAAAAGTAATAGAAATAATTTTAGACAAATCTAATTTAACTAATCCAGGATTAGCACCATCCATTCACAAGTATAATAACATTCATGATGTGTTGCATTACAGGATTGTGAAATATCAAACTAAATCAAAAAAAAAAAATTCATTTCTTTTGTTACCAAAAACATTTATTGGCTGTTTAAAAAAAAAATCAAAAATTATTATTACTAAATTATAAAAAATAATAAACAGTAGGAAGGGTTTGTGGGAGTTGCAAAGTGAATAATTTTTTCATATTGCTATTTTAGGATATTTCCAATTTTAATTATTTAATTATATTCTACTTTAATTGATGACTTCGACATGCATAAATATTTTTGTTTTATTTGGATTGTGGCCCTGATGGCCCTTTCTGTTCTGACCTTTTGTCTTTGCATATTGTTTTGGTTTAGCTAAAGTTTGTCACTGTAAAAAAGTTTCTAGTATCAGACTCTTTTTAATGTGATTTTTTTTATATAGTATATAGTTTAACAAAGCTGTAAAAAAAATAGTTCAAACATTCCATATAACTTTAAAAAAAGGCTTAATAAAGTCATTTAAGCATGTATCAACGTCTCTGCATTCCGCTGTGAGAGAAGGATTTGAACACTGATACTGTTTCTCAGATGATAAATTGTATTCTTTGTAACATTTTTAATAAAGTTTTGGGGTTTTTTTATTATTTGATCTGGATGGGTCTGTGCCAATCACTAAAGCTTCAGTTTTTTCGTAATTGAGCTGAAGCTTTTTTAAGTTACAAATTTTGGTCAAAATAGCTGTCATTTCAAAGAACTTTGCAAAATATCTTAAGTAAAGGTTCTCTGGTTTCTTCTATGTTCTTAAACCAAAGATTAGAATGATACAGAGCTAATATTAAAGCTCCATGTGAAACCGACAAAAAAGTGTTAAGCATCTACAATTATTAGGCTGCTCAGAAGATTGGGTAATTTATGACGCAGTTGTCCCAGAGTAAAAACATTCTTGCAGAAATTTTAAAAATGTAGTCTTGCTCAATGTTTGGATTTTGGTTCTGTGTGCAATTGAATTCCTATCCTGAAGCAGATTAAAACACGACACTTCCTGCAAATTTGGCAGGTTTCTTTACTTTTTTCCAAATCGCCAAATGTTACTCAGCTGAATGTGAGCTATACATTTGTTTACGACATTAAGTGAAACGGTCATATATTTGCAGCTTCTTAAAAATAATTTCTGGGAACAGTTTTCACAACGATATCTCCTGTGTAAACCAGCACCGTCACTGTGTTGCTGGTTTATCCACAACTTCGTGTTGTTTAGAAGATAGCAGCTGCAGTTGACAAAACACTTAATAGCTGATATTACTGGGGTTCATCACAGATGTTTGTACTTATATTCTCGGCTTTCTGTCCTTATTGCTTCTTTCTCAGCATATTCAACATAACTCAGCAGAGCTCTGAGAGCCTACTTCCTTATCATCTTCTGGCTCTGCCTGCAGGTTGAATCAGAGACCAATCAGCAGCCAGCTGGGCTGTCAGCACGGCCAATGACAGCAGGCAGGCAGGAGAGAGTAGCAGTGATAGCGACCTTGGGGTTGAGTGGCTTGGTGGCCTTGCCAGAGGATTGTTCATTTAAGTGAATCATGGTTTCTAGCTTCCAGTTTGTCCTTAACTTTGAGTTCTTTGGTTCATTAGCTTATATCTTGTTAATGACAAGTACTTTTTGCCATTACATTACCTAGTATTACTTAATGGAAAAGCTACTATACTATATATATGACTTTTACTTAGCTAATTTTACCTAAGTTGTATCTTTTTGTCTTTTAAACCAAGAAAAACTTTTTTTTAAAAATTGTTTTATTAGCTAAAAGTTGATAAAGATTTTTTTTATTTTTTTCTACAAAGCTCGGTAGCATTTGGAATAAAAATGCAAACATGAAACTTTAAAAGCCAACCACCAAGAGTCGTTGCAACAAATGTGTCATCGTTCGTCATCAAATTTTAGAGCACAGAGATCTTAAAATAACACCCTTCTTCAAAGTCAACATATAGCACGTGACGTTTAGAGCTGTCCAAATGGCTTCTGCAGAAATGCTTCATGATAACACGTTATGCTGACCAACAAAACAATTACAATATTTTATAGAGTAATAGAAAGTTATAAAAATGTTAAAGGCAGGATTTCTTTTTTATTTAACAAGCTCACAGTACATGTGACCTATCAGACTGTATGAAAGAGATGCAATTGCACCTAGTAGTATAAACTTGATTTGCATTAGTTTTTGCTGAAACAGTCCTGCAAATCGGCTTTGAACACAATTATGTCTTTTTTTTTTTTACTTGTTTACTTCACAAGAAAGTAAAAATAGTTTTAGTTTATGGCACCCTTTGAAAATAAATGTCATTTCTTTTTAATAACGTTTGTTTCAATTTGTCTTTTTGTTTGTCTTAAAACAGATGAAACAGATATATATATATATATATATA
>CAEFZX010010280.1:0-13489 GCA_903066825.1 Alfaro cultratus
ATATTAACTATGTCAAACCTTTATGTGGTCATACAACCCTTTCCAAAACAGTACAGAACAAACAAAACCAAAGGAGGTGTATATATTCTATTCAAAGTTGCAGATTTAGTCAGACGTAGGGCTCACTGTTTTCAAATTGTTGCAGATTGCTTAGATTCAACAGATTGAAACACCTTATCTGATAAGATATTTTGCTTGGAACTATATTAGATGTTACTTACAAAATATCCATTCGTTAAAAGATAATGGGGCAACCTCAAAACATTGAGATCCTGGGCTACTGTCCCTGTTAGCCTATTCTAAGCTTTGGCCTTGCCAACAGATTTCCACAAAAAACCCCAAAAAGTTAACAATATTATGAAATAGGTTGCTAAATTGAGCAACAGTTTTATATGAGCAACATTATGTCTGAAAGTAGAAACAATAATGTTTCATCGCAGGCAAAGTAATAGTTTCTTGAAGACTGTTTTTCAGTTTATGGCCACATGACTACCTCATAAGCATCACATTAAATTACGGAATTAATAGCTTATGGTTAGCACTACCTAGTTTGTATTTACCACTTCTTGTTTTTTTTGTTTTTTTAGGAAAGTGCAAAAAAAGAACAAAAAAACACACAGTCTCTTTTTATAGGGATTTAACACATCTGCATGCATGACCTCTTATGGCCACCAGATGTTTTTTGTTTCCTTTCAGCACCTCGGTGTCAGTAACACAATGTGCTGATGTATCAGCCTTTATTGGAAAGCAGCGCAAATGTGGGGCGACTTGAAGGAGACAGATGTTTGGAAAGGCTGACAGAAGAACAGCTTGATCTTTGTTCCTATTTTTTTGGGTCGTAGCATAGTTACTTGATACACTCTGATGTGACCGAGCAGTTTCATTCACGATAATTGAGATTAATTAAAACTAGCTGCTGTTTGTTGAAGGAGGAGTTCGATTGTAGATGGCAAAGATGAGGTGTATAACTAGGCCATGTGTGTAAATCTTCCCCTGCATTAGTGGAAACGGGATGTTTGAGGAAATGATGAGTCACTTAAATCCAAATTTAAGCTAGATCCAGAATAGAACAGCTTTTGTTAACCTTTCTGAAATGACATGATTTCTTTTTTTAAGGTCTGGACATTTTTTTTTTTTCGCAGATGTGGTTGATGTTCAGACTCTGGCTTAGACCAAAATAGACCTTAAAAAAAAACGTTTTAATTGTTTTTTCTATCCCACCAAGCGTGTAGATTCCTGCTTCAGGAGTTCCTCTCCAGGCTTGCAGACGGGACTCCTGGCCCATACGGATCACTCCACCCCTCCTCCCTCTCTTTGCCTCCCCCTAATTAGCGTAAGACAATTATACATGCTTGGCTTAACCATTTCCCCTGAAACACAAGTGTGAGTTGTTGCCCCTTAACCCCCACCTTGTGCTCCCAACAAACACTCGCTGTCTGCGACTGATATTAAAATTTTGAATTATTTAAAATATAATTAAGGCAAACAGGCCTTGGCTATGATTATGATTAGACACATTAATACCTCCTGAAGTAAAATACACTGCCATTTTTTTTTTTTATCTAGATTTGCAAGTGTTACTCTTAGGTGGAAAACTGCATATGGTGTAGGTTTGTTTTATTATTTTTACTCTACAAAAAAGTAATAAAAATGGTGGTTAAATGGTAAAAACTTTGTCATGAATGAGGTATCAAAGACTGATGCGGGGCGGTGTTGTTCTGTCTAACAAAACATGACACATATTGTGTGGATGGTTATCCGTGTTAGCAAGAGTCGTAGCGGAGTGCAGCTCAGTGCGGTCAGGGCCATTTTGTGCAGAGTCTGCTCTTCCTGTTGGCCCAAGCTCTGGCTAGGCCTCAGATTCAAAGCCTTTAGGTGTGTGTGTGTGTGTGCGTGTGTGTGTGTGACAAGCCCAGCTGCTGCAGGGGCCTTTACAAATGTAAAGAGGCTGTCAGTGTTCGTTTCATCAGGCCCACAACTGATGAGGACCAAGTTGAAAATCCACTGCGCTGCGCGAGTGTGTGTGCCAGAGCTCGCACAAAAAGAGGAAACAAAAATAGAGAGCCGGGGAGTGCAAAGGCACAGACTCAAACCCCCCAACCCCTCTTCTCTTCTCCTCCTTTTCCTCTTTTTATCTCTGTGTCCCTCTGTCTCGCTCCTGCGTTGTTTGGCCTGTCCAAATGAAATGTGGGCCCCATGCGGGCCCACGAAGGAGAGGGTCGCGGGGTTGTTTTTTCGCCGTGCTCGAGCCTCGGTGCGCTTCATTTAACCTTATGTTTCAATGCAAATTCTTCTTTCATAATCTCTCTCCTCCTCACGTGTGCAACATGGCAGGGTTCACTTTGAAACCCCTTTGTCACTATGGCTACCAGGGCAAAGCTGAGTGCACTTTGGCAAAAGAGGTGCTTTACAGCCTGTTTATTTTACTACCATACATTCACTATGGTTGCACTCCACGTGGCACATGTGAAAGGCAGTTATGAAATGGGTGTCATCCTCATAGGCATGTTTTTGCTTAGTCAGTTTTCCCATGACCGTGCTGTATTTATCAGCATGAGAGAGAATCAGTTTCCAACCGGACAAGAATCCATCATTTTGATTTCCAAAGAGCTAAAAATAAAAAAGAGCAAAACAAACCTCAGATGTAGGGAAACACAGAACACATAATCAGACCTAGTCAGTCTCATCTTTTCCTCTTATTTAGCGACACATGCTAAATAATTAAATTTGGCAGAACCACAACATCACTTGTTGTGGTTCATGTGAGGAAGCAGCCTTCCCACGCTGCAGGCCCAGCTTCGCATCACTCTGGCCTTGCTCAGTTGCTACTGCCAGAGACATTTCTGAGGAGTAAAGTTGGCTTGCCCACTCCCATCCAGTCTTGAAAAGTAAGGAATTATTATTTTCCATGAGATGAGCAGGGAAAATAATTGAGGTTCCAGGATTCTTTCCTCACTCCATATATAAAGATCAGAATTACTGAAGAATAGAGGCATTTCTAGAGACTTTTCATCAAAATTTGTTCTTTATCTTTACCTTGCCACATTGAAACTTGTGTTTTCAACTTAGTAATAA
Organism: Alfaro cultratus; assembly: GCA_903066825.1. Lineage (NCBI taxonomy): Eukaryota > Metazoa > Chordata > Actinopteri > Cyprinodontiformes > Poeciliidae > Alfaro > Alfaro cultratus. The sequence goes on from CAEFZX010010280.1 coordinate 3,076, forward strand.
GAGTATATAAATAGACACTCATTCAAATAATAAAAAGGGGGACTGCTGGTTTTGGTCTCTAGATCAGCTATGATTTTCCCAAATAGCTACATTAGCAACTGAGCAGCAGAACCAAGTTTTGAAGCTAGATAATAAAGTGTAATTTTTTTCTTCCTCTGCATACGTATGACTGAACAATAAAATGGGACTCACTGGACAAAATAAATCTCTAAAATTTAATCAAAGTCATGTGTGTTTAGACTTAGAATTTAATTAGCCCCTTAACTGTAACCCCCAAAACACTTACAAGTTAGTCAACACTGGTAACCTCATGATAGTTAAGGTGTTAATTTCCTGAGAATAGGGCGGATATTATTTTTCATAAATTGTGCTCACCTTTGACTTCAATGCCTCTAAATAAAAGATTTGTCTTGTTTAAAGCTTCGCATTTTGTATCAGTCTTTCTGTTTTTAGCATGAGCTAGCCTGTGTAGACCTCGCTGAAAAAGGCGCAGTGCTCAAGGGTGATATTAGAATATAGGCTGTAGTGACTGTAGCAGCTTAATGATATAAAGCTGATTACGTAGTTACTCTAACCTCCTGGTTATTACGAGGGTGGGTTGTCTGACGAAGCTCACATAGTTACCATAGCTCCTCAATGCTGTAAGACTGGGTGCTACAAGGATGCTTGACAGGTACCAAAATAATAAAACGAGACAACTCATTTTGAAATGTAAAATGTTTTTTTTTTTTTAAACTATTGTATTGGGATTAAAATGTGGTTTTAAACAACGTCACTCAGTTTTTCTTTCTTTAACATTAAAACAACTGAATCATAATTGACTGTTATATATTTTGAGATTTTTCATAGCATTGCGTTATCAGAAGCAAGCTTTAGTGTTGACTTCCTCCCTGTTGGCGCCCTGAGGCCAGCAGTTTCAGTTTGGACAACCAAAAGTAGGTTCATCACCATGAGTAACCTTTACTCTCTAAGTTTTCCACATTATGTAATGCAGAGCCCAGTCTCTTGTGATGCAATACAACCTTCTCTGCTTATCAGGTGCTCGCACCAAGCTTGATCTCTTCGTCTTTTTCTCACTCACTCATACGCATACAAAAGCATGCACAGGTATTAAAGTGTACACCTAGAGTCAGTAGGTGAGATAAATTGATTTTGAGGCCAACTCTGCTCCGTATCTTGTGCACATAAACTGGGTTAGCTATTTGCATGCGTAATGCCATAAACTGGGCGTGACTTTCTTTGTTACACAAAGTGTGTGTAAAAGCTCGCGTAGGCTTGTTTGACTGCATATGTGCTAGTAGATAATGCAAGGCAAGTTTGGACTCAGCGCTGTAGGTTTGTGTGTGTCACGTACACCACTTGTGTTCCCTCTGTGCACGTCTTCGTTCGAGTGATTTATATCCTCCGGCCTCCCGTAGGTTTGGATGGAGATGGGGATGGGAATGGGAGATGGGGATGGGAATGGGAGGGTGGGAGGGGTAGGACAGCTGGTCAGGCTCTGAAAGGCTGCTTGCATGTGTTTGTATGTCTTCGGACACACATGCTCACTTATCCATGTTTGCGTGTGTGTGGGGATGGTTGCCGCTGCTTATCCGTTCAGTATCCCCATGAAGCTGAATCAACACTTTAGGTTTGTCTTTGCTTTGGCCTTGTGGACTTTACATAGGCCTTTGAAGGACAATTCAGCAATTCTGGGGTCAAAGGAGACAAGTTTCTTTTTTATTTTATTTCTTAAAGCACTATATGTATTTTATTCCTGCTTATGATATTGTCAGTCTTTTAGTGTTCATGTTTGTTTCTCAAAATTCAGGTTTGATTCCCATGTTTTAAAGCTTAAAGAGGAGGTATTAGCTTGTTTTTTTAGCCTGTCTGTATCACCAGGCGATTGCAGCTTAGACGGGCATTAGCTGTTAATAACCATTACGGGTGTCTCTTGGACAACCTCTTGAACGATCTCGGCTCACCTTCACCCACCGCTCCTAGTCTCGGCGACATCGGTTTAATAAACACTCCTCACATTTTCATCCCATGGTCAATCCCATCTGATCCCCTATTGTGAATCGTTCGTCTTTAAACATCCAGCGAATTAAGCCTCAGGGGATGAGGCAGCAGAGCAGAGGCTCAGTCAAGTATTGATCCCCCTCTCTTACACGCTTTTCTCTGCGCCTAAAATGTCAGATTTGCTGTCAAACCCACGCGTCTGCGTAATGTAAAATATTTAACCGTGCTTCTAAGATCAGGAAATCCCAACAATGTTCTGGCTTTGGTAAATGCTGACATGTTATATTTTCCATGAAGATGACTGATTAGACAGAATCATGAGTTCAGTGCAGGGATCATAATAATCTAACTATTCAGAGTACACTCATAAAGGCTCTTGTTATGTGTTACAATCTGACAAGCTTTCTACCAAGAGCAGTAATCTATAAATAATTTCTTTTACGACAGAGCAGTTTTTCTCTTACCGCTAATAAGCTGTTGGATATTCAGTTCAGTTCCTTTTTGGCACCGTTCTGCTTTGGCTGATGAATCAGGTTCTACTTTATTATTTTATAAGATATTGTGTTTTTGCCATGGAACTTTAACTACAATTTCTAGGGTTGTTAAGATTCTTCCAGCTCATGAGGAAGGCAGTGTGAGAACAAGATGAAATTACCGCAATATTTTGGGAAAACTGTTAATCACTTTTCTGCTTTTTTTTATATTTGTTTTTCTTTTTGGTCCACAATACAGAAATTCACAAAACTATTTTCTTTATAGTTGTTAGCCGAGAAGCATTGGTCAGTCATATACATGCTGACGTAAGGCTCCCATATCCTCTGACGTACTGTGCATATTCTGTGAGCTCCGCACACTCAGGCGGTTGAGATTTCATCGACGAGCATACCGATTACGTACGTTTCTCGCAACAAATTCCTTAATTTCCCTCTTTCCAAGTGGATACTAGTAAGTTTGATGAGCCAATTTGTGCCTATTCATCAAGGCAGCGAGGCCACTTGTTAGAGCGACACAAAATGGCAGTCTGGCTTCTGCCTATTCTTGTGACTTATGAGCTTGGTGTTGCATACAAAACAGTTTGAAGTGAACACTGTTTTACCTTGCAACACAGGTTATGATTGTAAAATTTTACCTTTGTGTGGACATATCTGGCAGACATTCGCTTCAAGTACGCACAGACATCTGCAGAGTGAAATACACTCGAGTATCTGGAAGCTGTAAGTTTTATCCATCTGCTTGGCAGTCGCAACATCATTACGGTGCTGGCTAATGGTTAGCCGGTGGTTCAGGACGTAGGGATCTGTAAACCCTCACTCCATCATTTGTTGCATCTGTAATTGGTGTTGGCTGGATGTTTTATTAGTATTCAGATTCTCTTTGCCTGTGTTATGTTTGGTGACACTTCTTGCTTTCATGCAGCATAAAAAGTATACAATACAACTTTATTGCAAATTGCATGATTTTCTAAAATTGTTTGGCTGTATTAATAGTATTTTACACTTTAACATCTTGTGCTCGTCCATAAATTTTAATGATCTTCTCAAATTATTTTTACACTTGTTTTCGCTATTAATCGTCATTTGAGCTGTAACATTTGTATTAATTAAATTGTTAGGCTTTTGTTTTATTTGTTGAAATATTTTATTCCTGTAGGTGGAAAGTATTTTTAAAAGGTGTGAATCGGTAAGTCAGTAACGCAGCATTGATTCTTTTTCTTCCCTTTTTTGCGTATTGATTTTTTCTCTCTCAAAGCAATAGGTACTTTTCAGGCACTTCCACAGAGAGAAGTCGGCTGGGTGTAAAATGTATCGTTCCCCTCGCTTTAACCCCCGCTCAATAGATAAGAACCTTTTTTTTTTTTTTTTTTTTTTTACAATTCTGTAGGCAGTGTGATTTCCTCCAGGCCTCACAGCAGGGAGCTATAGTGCAAGCTGCACTGAGGGAAGGGCGCCAGGGCTCAGGCTTGAATGTCTGGCTAGCCTTCTCTGGCCCTGGATCAAACATCACACGGCCCTGGGGGGTTGCGGACCAGGCCTGGAATTTGCAGATCGTTGAGAAGTACACCCATAGAGGACGGCAGTAATCTAATTAAGCACACTGTCGCGTGAAATATCTGCAGTGACAACATTCAGTGTAAAGCATTTGTTTAAGATGTGCCTTTGACAGTCACTTCAAGGAGTGATGTAATGTTTGTGTCTTGAGGTTCATTTGTTTTAGGAACTGGATAGGAAATGAGCTTATTGACTCTAAACCTGACCGACTACTACACATGTATATATGTACACATTGAAACTTATAAGGCGGGTAAAAGTTGGTGTGTTCCTTACAAAAAGAATTGATGCTTTGATGTTTAACGGTAACAGTGTACCACTCTGCCTACTGTATAAACGAGTGCTTGTGTCAGTAAGGGGACTTGTTTATCCCCCCACCCACCTACTCACCCACAGGTTTGAATGGAAACCGATACGTTGACGAGATTTCTGAACGAGGAAAACATCCTTCAGGTTACACATAAAGTTTTTGTTCTAAAATGAAAAGGAATTCCAACGAATTGCTCCAAAAAACACAAAGCTGGTAGAAAACAAAAATACATTAGAAATGAGTAAGCCACCATCTTTCAGAGAATAGAAAACATAGCTTTTTGCCAATACAGGCTCTTCATTTAGTCATCGCTTTTCCTCGTATCGCCCAGATGTTGTGACGAATTTTGAAATAAAACAGAACTAGTCATAAGAAGCTTGTTACTTTCGCAGTTCGTGACGGCGGACTGTTTCCTGACAGTGAACCTTTTTATTTAATTTGCCATTGTTGACAATAAATTTCGTTCTGAACAAGCCGCCTCATCGTTCAGACGCAGAAATTGAGAGTGGAATTTCAGATTAGTCATAGCGCGAAGTCACACATGACGTTTTTAATTTTCGTCATGTTCCATTGACTGGAAAAGCAATATGTACAGTTAGATTCTATTGATTGAAACATAAATAAGCAACATTTAAGATGTGGAAATTAAACAGTGGTGGATGGAGTCTCTTGATGATGAATTTCTGTGTTCTTATGACTGACTGATCCAAAGGGTGGATTTCCTGTTGTCGGTAAACTATTTAAATAAGCCATTGTGACTTTTATCTGTTTTGAGTCAAAACATCTTGTGCGTGTTACTTGGCACCTTACAACTTGAAACAAAATGAGGAGAAAAAACCCCATATGATAAATGCTGAGTTTCACGTTTATCTCTTGAGAATTTTGGAGGACTAGTCCCTTCGTGGCTTCTGTTTTTTGATGTTTTAAAAAACAGAAAACCCCACAATTTCGTCTCGTTCAGTGAATCACTTTAGATGCAGTAGTGCTGTTTGTAAGAAGCCTTGTTCTTTGTGAGCATTTACACACCAAACAATCCATTTAATCCAGAAAAATGCACACAGTAATGAAGTTATCAAATTAATTGACAGCTGTTAGTAGGCCATGTGACTTAAAATCAAACTAAGTGTCGGCCGGGTCTATCATAATCAATTGGCTGCGCATTGACTGTAGCTTTTGTAGTTTACACTAGTGTAATATTGACATTTTCATGAGATTCTTCTCTGTCTTAGCCTGAAAATAATTCAATTTACTTCCCGTTTCTTGCTTCCTCTTTGGTCGTCATCCCCCAAGCGTCAGTAGCTGCTGTAAAACTGGGAGTGCATCGGTCTTGTGTAGCTCCACGGATGCCATCTAATTGCCCCTCATGCATCAACTTCATTCTTTGTCCCCACTGTATCAGGGCTCTTATTAATTACCTCTCTTTTTATCCTCCTATTCTTTCTGCTCTTCCCTTGCTGCTCACTTCTTTCTTTTTTTTATTTCCTTTTACGATTAGCTTTTCTTTGATTCTTAAAGCAATGAAGCATTTCTGTTTTAATGATTAAGAATTCAAGTGCAGAAATTCAGATTTGGTCCAAACTACAAGTTGAAATCATTTAATTACTTCTTGCCTGTTTTCTTTGTGCAGACTCTTAACAGTTATCATGATCTCAGTGTAAGCTCTAGTGCTCAAGGCCTCTCTTGCAATATGTCTGGCTTTGTTTCCTAATCTTTCTTTACTAGACTGAAGTCTGCATTTGTACTGTAGATGAGACACAGATTTTGTCACACAGAAGAGGTGGTGTTTTCTGTGTGCTTTAGAAGCACTTGGATATGGTGCATTCAGGGGTTGGAAGATGATGAGGTTTTTAAGCTTCCAGCTGGCTGGTCATCGGTCAGGACAAGTCATACTGGATCTGAACTGATTCAAGTCTGCAGACTGTTTTTCTGCGCATCTCAGTTTAGATCCAGAAATTCAAACTTTTGGTGGGCTTGTCTTTTTTTGGTGTAAATTCCTTCACCATCCTCCTTGTGTGTATTTTATTCCTTTTTTTCTATTTATGAGAAGTTTTCCGTAAATTTAATTTTACAAACTAAGTATAATCATCACACCATGATTCTTTTTTTTTTTTTTTAAATCTGTCAGTATTTTTCTTTGAATTTGTAAATGAGCTGTGACAAATGTCACAATTGTGTTGACTCACAGGATGACTAACCACTTACAATGCCTTTCTGACAGTGTGAGCTTTTTTTTGGTTTTATTTTATTTTTCTTTAAGCGTTCTCCTTTTGACTGAAATATATTAGCTTGCGGTGTTGGTCTTTTTTGGGGGATGAGGTATATTGATGTTCTTTTAGTGACCTGACCGAAACAATGTGAGTGCTTGTGTCTAACCAACATGGCTGAAAATAATAATAACAGAAAAAATAAACATAGAAAAATCAGTGCACTAGCATAACCTGACTGATTGCTAATTGCCCCTCTTTGGGCTCCTGGTTGAATGTTCTGTTGTCTGTATGAGGTTCCACTAACCATTACACGTAATGGTAGTCTTATCTCCTTTTTATCTCAGCCTGCTTCCTGTTAACCTTCAGAACAGTACTCTGTGTTTTCTTTAACATTTGGAATTACATTTTTAAGTTACTTTGTATGTTAACTCAGAAATATAGATAATGTACATATAGTTCTGCCTATTATTTGCAGGTTGCCTCTCCCAGCAGCACATTTGGAGACAAACAGTCAAACATGCTTGCAGGCTCTGATTATCTCCATGAAATCAGCCTCCCTCCCCCTGTCTGTCTCGCTCCCACTCCCCTTTAATTTTATGTGGCCGCAATATCCTACCTAGAACCCTGATTGTTGTTTTTCTGTGAGCGGGAATGGTGTTGTTGGAACATAATCATTTAGTCTCCCTCCCGTGGTTCTGGCAGGCTGCACGCTGAAATCTATCCACTGCTCATTTTCATGGAGGGACGAATTTGTCAGAGCTGTGACTGCCGCTGGCTCGCCTTTAACGCCGCGTTTGCTGCAGTAGATGGAAATCTATGTGGCAGAGATTTGAGAAATGGCACATGTCGCACACACTCTGGGGTCATGCTTGTGACATTGATTAGCTTGATCGGAATATAATTGGTTTATGCTGGCTTTTTAGTGTTGGCGTCAGCATGAGTTTATGCAGCAGTCTCCCTCCTGATCAGCTGCTTGATCACAAGTCAAAGTGATTGTTAAAGCTTCACGCTGAACAGTCGGACAGTATTATTTTAAAACTCAGACTGTGTACAGGATTCAGCTAAGCTATTAAACCTTCTGACATATTATTTCAAATGGACCTATGAGCCACGGTGATAGAAAATAAACCAGGTTTCCACCACCTCATTCCTCTGCTTTGCCATTGTCTCCAAACTCAGTCCGTTCTTTTTTACTTGGATTGTTGTTTTTTTCAGACATTTTCCTCTTGCTGCAGCGAGGGTCACCTACATGGGGGATACCCTGATTGATTTATTGGGTCCAGAGGTGCACACTGGCCTCGTTACATGACAGGGATTAGATATTTATTGTTCCAGATCCAGAGTCAGCTGCTGACATGAGGCCCAGAATTCCTAGCTGTACATGATCACCCACCACCCCCAGGTCCTCCAGCTGCTGCTATTTGTATAATAGTCAGTTGATTCTTGTCTTCGTGTTAAACTGATGGCAACAGCATTTAACTGTTTTTCACATTTTCACATAAAATAGTCTGGAATGCATTGTTATGTTTACGCAAAATTTTAAACTCAAAAGCTACAACAGTATGGATTCTTATATTCAAGGGGGAGGTAGGCTATATTGTAAAAATCGACCTTTTTTGAGCATTATATCATGTTTTAATGTTATTCTCTCATCAAAACATACTTGGAGTGCTGCTTTGATTCTTTCATGCATGTTTGAGCAATCCTTAAATCTCAGTTTGGCAACAGTTTGGGAATGCTTAAGTACTCACGCACCCACAGTTCATCAGAGATTCAATCTCCAGCTGACCTTTCACCTGACGGAGCACTCCTTCTCCACACAGCTCCTCCAGACTAGCGGTAGCAGCAATTAGCTAACACCTGGTGGCTCTATGAGTCTTCTGAGCTCATCATACAAACTACTTCTCAGACCAGTGCTAATAAGAATGGTTGTAAACGGCTTAATAGAGTATCATTGTTGCGATAGATCCTCACTGTGGTGATGCAACTCTCAGACAAGCGACATACAATTGATGGATGGACAAGAGATGGAATAGTTTGACACCAGCAACTGGTCCATTCTCAACTGCCTCCACTTTCCGAGATCTCCAGGCTTGTGCGTTTCCTCATTCTCGGCAAGCGTTCCATAAACAAGTGATCTCATTGCTTTGTGTAGCAGAAAGCGGCAAAAATAATCATGCGTAGGGAAATGAATTTCGTCCAAGCCTTGTAGATTCATCTAGAGCTTGACAGCCAGTTTGCATGTGATTTCCATAAATGAATGAGTTGATGTATGAGAAACTTGTCAGATGGATTGATGTTTGAAGTCGGCTGTCGTTCACTGGCAGAGTTTATTGTGACTGTTCCCAACGTTGACCCATCATGATATGACTCACTGACTAAACGAATGACAAATATCCAGCAACATCATGATTATTTATTCATTTAGTGAGAGATAATCATGATTCTCATAAAATATTTTCTTCTAATTGTTGAATTGCAAGGATGATGGTTGGTTAAAAACTTATGAGTTTTTCTATTTTTTTTTCTCTTCCTTATTTTTCCTTCATCCTCCCTTCAGTTTCTTTCTTGCTGGCAGGTGTGATCAGTGCAGTACTGTCAGACTTCGAAGAGCATGGCGGGGTTTGAGAATCTTTTAAGAATGGTCACATGCTCCCCCTCTCTCTGTGGGCTTCCTGTGTCGTCTGTCTCTGTGTTTGTTGGAAGCCTTTGTACATCTGGGAAGCACCTCTCCTTCCTCACGGATATTCTGCCATTTCCACTTCAGGGACCGTTAAGACGAGCAAGCTGAGACTCAATCATAGCCAACCTCAACATTGCTTATAATTAAACCCCAGCTGCACCATAGTAACACTATCCTCATGGGATAGTGTTAGGCTTTATCTGGAAACTACCTGCAACTACAGTTCAAACTCAGTAAGAGATCTCTTCGTGTTTTGGCACAAAAGTCAGGTTTTTAAAGAGTTTTGTTTTGTAGTAAATGATTTGGTCACATTTAGAGACGGTAGTTTATTGTTGTACACTTCCAGTTTTTGTCTTGTTGTAGACATATCCCTGCTCCAAGCCATGATTAAAATGGTGAAATTTCCTGGTTAGGATGTCATCAAGTTCGGCAGGGACCTTTTTTAAATTCAGTTATTCAGATTTGGGGGTACCTTTACAAAATGCTGAATGTTGACCCTCGGACTGAATTAGGAAGCCACTTCAAGATGCGGCTTTCTTTAGACCAATAGTTTAAACCACCAGTAACTCTGATATGATGTAACAATTAGTTGGCATTTGCTGTAGGAACTTGAACCTTTTTATTGCGTTTTGAATCATCAGAATGTGGACTTTGCCCCTCTGTTAAGGAGTTTTATTAGTTTGCTGAATCCGAGCTTAAGAAGCAATAATTTTTGTGTGTTCTGTTGGAGATAAATGCTTGCAAATATCCTTCAGCTGACAGTGTTTCATCCATGTCTTTGGCCTGCATGTCCTTTTAATGAAAGGCCTGAAAATGTGCTGCACACTGCTGGTCAGCTATCCTTTAACGTGCTTGAACGACACTTTAATTTAGCAGGTGCTTAATTTAACGTTTCAGTCTCAAACCGACAACTGTAAAAACTGCAAACAGTATTGATCAATGTTATTTGTTTTGGCAGGAGTAGGAATTCATTTTCTTGTGTAAAAAGCTTAATGTTTTTCTCATCTTAATTGTTCACTTAGAATCTAATACAAGCTCATGCCTAATTAAGTCAATTGTGTTTTTTTGCTTTTGTTGGAACATTAAATAGCAACTAGAAAAACTAAAATTTCTGAAGAAATTTTACAGGGCCTGCCAAAGCGCGCCAGTCGGTCTGCACCCGCCG
>CAEFZX010010284.1:0-19407 GCA_903066825.1 Alfaro cultratus
TAATGTTGGTATTAATGTTGGTCATAATGTTGGTATTAATGTTGGTATTAATGTTGGTCATAATGTTGGTATTAATGTTGGTATTGCCGAAAGCAGAGATAATTAGATATTAATTTTCTCCCTGCCTGTTTCGTTTTGCTGCTGTATTTTTAAACTAATCTGGATGGAAAGTTTTCCTTCAGCTCAAACTCATCCTGAAACAAAGTCTGGATTTATGGCTGTTATCAGCTCCTGCTGCACAACTTGGAAATATGTTTGCTTTAATAACTCATTAAGCCTTTTTTCCACCTCTGCCGTCCAAAGGATGGGCTGCGTCAGTTCCCCCTGTTATCGCCGTGGCAACAGTCCGAATTTGTGGAAAGTTGGCGGGGACTACAAACGCGTTTCACTCGCCGCTTCTCATGCCAGACGGCGCGGCGGCTCACCCAGGACGAACACGTCCACGCCCCGGCTCCTCAGCTGCCGGGCGGCGCCCTCCACCGGGTCGTCCGACTTCCCGTCCGTGATGATCAGCAGCAGCTTGGGGAAGCCCTTCCTGGAGCCGGCCGCCTCGGTGAAGCCGCTGGCCAGCAGGTGGCTGAGCGCATCACCTGAGCAGAAACCAGACAGAAACGTTTCAGCTGGAAACCCGGGAGCAAATAAGCAGATTATAGAAACCTCAATCTGGATTATGATTTATGAAGACAAAACAGAGTTTAGTGAATAGAAACAGAAACCTGCAGCAGAACATTAATGAAATGTTTATTCCTCCAGATTCTGATTCAAACTTTTAATATTTTTTATGTTTTTAATATTGCTGTGTTTATGCTGCTCCACAAATAAAGTTTTATTGATCTGAATTGATCCAAATCCATCCATCCATCTTCTAACACCCTTGTCCCCAGTGGGGTCAGGAGCTGCTGCCTCTCCAGCTACGTTCTGGGCGACAGACAGGTCACCTGGACCGGTCACCAGGACAGGTCACCTGGACCGGTCACCAGGACAGGCCACCTGGACCGGTCACCTGGACAGGCCACCTGGACCGGTCACCTGGACCGGTCACCTGGACAGGTCACCTGGACCGGTCACCAGGACAGGTCACCTGGACCGGTCACCAGGACAGGTCACCTGGACCGGTCACCAGGACAGGTCACCTGGACCGGTCACCAGGACAGGTCACCTGGAGTCTCACCTGTCCTGGTGTTGCCTCCCTTGTACGGCAGCGAGCCGATGGCCTTCATCAGAGCTGGTCGGGTCAGGTGTTGGTTCAGGCTGAACTCGGTCCGCGGGTCATCACCGTACTGGACCACGCCAACGCGGGTTCTGTCCTCGCCGATCTGGAACGCTCCAGCCGCCGCCGCCAGGAAGCTGCGGATGTGCTTAAAGTTCGGCCTGCCGACGCTCCAGGAGCCGTCGACCAGGAAGAGCAGGTCGGCGGCAGCAGAGGCCGGGCACCCTGGGACAGAACCAGAACCAGAACCAGTGAGAACCAGACCCAGTCAGAGTCAGAACCAGTTAGTCACCTCTGGACCAGTTAAAGTCATACTAAGTGGATCCATAGAAATTATTTTTCTGATAATTGTTGTTTTTCAAAATGTCTAAATGAATTTTTTCCCTGGATTTGCTAATTATATGAAAGTGTTAATTTTCTTGATCATGTTTATGTTTCACTAAAATCTGAAGTAGTTATTGTCAGTTAGCCGCTAACCACTAAACAATCATGTTAGCTCTGCTAACACTAAACCACAGAACACATTTATAAACTTAGCTCTGCTATTGCTGAACCACTAAACACATAATAAAATTAGCAGAAGCTAATGCTAAGCTACCAAATAGTTAAAAAGATTACTGGAAGCTAAAGGCAAACCACTAAGTACATAAAAAAGAGCTATGCTATTGCTAAGTACAAAAAAAGGACAGAAGCTAATGCTAATTGTTGGGACTCAGTCTGTTTCTTCTTCTTCTCCTTCCAGTTGAAACTCGCCAACAATAAAGTTCTGTTTCTGATTCTGCTGCATTTTATTACTTTAAAGTTGAATAAACACGATGACCAAAGTCAAAAACACCTGATGTAACATAAAGTTCATCCAAGTCATAAAATGGGTAACATTTTATAAAAATAACTGACTTAAAATGTTCAAAAATGGCGGCCATCTTGAAAGCCAAGTGGCTAATGGGAAATATGAAAAACATACAACCTGAGGTGAGAATGCTATTTTTTTTATTTGTATCCTTGAAATATTTTCGCAGTAATAAGCTCCACTAAATGACTCAGCAGCAGTGAGTCACAAATAAAGTCTGAAAAGCAGAAGGAGTTTAATAAGGAGCTCCAGCAGGAAGCGTTGAGTTCTACATTTACTGGTTTTTCTAAATCATCAGGGCTTTCACAAGGCTTGGCTCACGCTGCACATTAGATCAGCCTGTTGTAGGCAGAGGCAATTAACCAGCTGCCCTGCCTTCTGGAAGTTTCCTTCTGACTTTCCTCTTGTGAAAAGAAAAAAATTCAGCCCAAGTTCGTCATCGTTTGCAGATCTGGGCCCACAGAGGCTGCAGCAGCAGCGTTTCTATAAACCAGCAGATCTGTAATGGTTTCCATTTCCACCAGGGCATCAGAGCTGGACTCCAACAACAGCCTCGATCCTAACCTATGACCCCTGCAGTGAACGCCTGCAGCTGATTCAGAAACTGGCACCACTGGTTGGCAGAAAACCGTCCCTGATGACCAAGAACATTTGAGTTTAATGGGTCCAATCAGGAATATTACTGTACAGTTGGGTCCAGTTTGTTGGGAACCGCCTTCTACCATTAGCCTGAAGATAACATGAAACCAGAAACTGAATAGTAACATCAGGTTTGCTCCGGGATTAAATGAAAAAAGGTTCTGAGCTAATTAGGTCAACAGTTTCATCTCCAGCTAAAAGCTAAAGACATGTTAAAGACAGTTAGCTGGTAGCAGAACCAAGATTTCAACTGGCATTGATACATTATTATTTTTATGTTCTTGTTATTTTATTATTTTGGTCATTAGCTGGTTAGATTAGTCAGCTAAACCAGTACAACATCAGTTCTGGTAGTAAATGAATTTGTTTTATTAGTTAAACATTTTGCTCTTAATGAAACTGTTATGTTGTTTGTAACGGCTTTAAGTGTCAAAAACAAGTTTAATGATTAAAAGGCATCATCTGGTAGTTAGCTTGCTAGGTTAGTGAGCTAACCTATGTTAGCATCACTTAGCTCTTGGCTGTTAGCTGACTTTGCTAACTGCTAACCCACTGGTGAAATGGTTCAGATTGTAAACTAATCCAGGTTCTGATTAGAGCTAATGGCTAACTAGCTTCAGATATGTTACAGCTAGAAATAGTGTGTTGCAAATATTTATTCTTTATTTGTTTTGTGAGTTTTAGTTGTTTTGGACGTTGGGCTGCTGAGTGCCTCTGCTGTAAAGCAGGAAGTTTTCCTGTTTAGAAGAAGCAGATCAGAACTTACTGACTGGATCGGAGGAATCGGGTTTCCTGGTTCCTCCTCTGGAGCTGCTGCTCGACTCAACTGGAAGAGAAACGGTTCAGCGATCATTAAAGTGAGAACATTCAGATAATCTGTTGCTCTAAAACCTGAAGCCAGAACTGAAACAACCTGCTCAGATCTCTGAGTTTAGCTTTATCTACATTTACTTTCCTCCTCCAGCCGCCATGTTCCAGCAGCAAACTGGTACCAGCACCAGCTGTCCTTAACTGGAACATGAAGGAGGAACTGGGACTTTTCCAGCGTCGCTAACTTTAACACCTTGCTTCCCTTCATTGCACACGCTGGATCCACTGGTTCTAAAAAACATCTTTGTTCATTTTATGCCTGCCTGGAATCAGATTCTTCTTCTCCTGAAGTTTCCTCACTCGTGTCAGGAATGTTCGACTATCTGACATAACATTAAATCAACATCGTTCACACTTTGTTCTTGTTGGGCAAGAATAACAAAAGTCAATCAAACTGGATTCCTCTCAGGTTTTTTATCTTCTAACACGTTGATAGTTTACATAAGTGAAGCAGTGGCAAACAAAAGGGAGGGTGAGTGGGGGCCAGGGCCCAAACCACTGGATAAGGTAGGGGGGGCCCACAACATATATGAATTATATATAATTCATAAAACAACGGTTTTATGAATTATATATAATAAATACATTTATTTATTTGTGCCACCTTAAAGTTTTTACTGGCCTGATCAGAGGAAATGAACTTTCTCCTAAAACCGTTTAGTAGCAGCATTAGTAATAAAATCTCAGCTCCAGCTTTGAACGCCTGGCAGTGACACGTCTAAAATAAACGACAAAGTTTCTGTTTAAATCAGAAATCCAGGCGTCCGCTGACTCATCAGCCATCTTCCTGTTATGTCTCCCAGTTACTGCTGCTGGTGTGTTGGAGCTACCAGCTGCTGAAGTGCTTGGTTGGACAGCGTTCAGCTTTCCGTTTGGTGACTCACGTGTGAGCTGGCCAGAGATGGGAAGACTCTGCTGGGATCCGGCGAACGCCACGATCGTAACCACATAGTCCACATCAGGACTCAGCTCTGAGATGGAGGTCTTAGTCGCAGAGGCAGGCAGAGAAAACTGTCTCGCCGCTTCGCCTGCAACAAAGTAGAGAGTCAGAAGGAAGCCATTAGGAAACTATGACATGACTTCATCTCTCCAAGAGTCATATCTGACTCCAAGTGCTGACCTGCAGCGCTGGAAGAGCTGAGGAAACAACAGTTTAATGAAAACTTTCCACATTAAAGCTCAGCACATGATTTAACTCCTTAATACTCTCAAATCTGGCATTAAATGGTTGGTAACTGCTGCAGAAAAACATCTCCTGGTTCCAGGTAGAGAGGAGACGAAACCTGGATTAGGATCTGAACGTTGGACGACAAATGGATGGAAGACATTTAGAGGAATGTGGTTTTTCATCTCTGTCAGTCACGGTGGGTTCATGTTTTCCCTGAAACGTTTCCACGCAGCGCAGAGCGGAAAAACACTTTTCCAGAGTGGAGGAAAAATCTGATGTGAAAAAGTATTCACACCCACAGCTGAGCGGGTTGAAGAACCTTCAGACTCTACACATTCAGACACATTCAGATGGCTTTAGAGCAGAGCCCACAGCATAACGCTGCCACCACCATGCTTCACAGCAGACCAGCTGCTAGACAGCCAACAGGAAGCGTCTGTTTTCAAAATGGCACAAATGTTCCCAGGGAAATTTTTTAAAACAGAAAATAAACAAACACTAGTCACTGAAAAATTCAAAATGGCTACCATTTTTAAAGATGGTTGTCAATACAAATGTGCCAATATAATTCCCAGATTAATATTTTTGGTGTCAAATCATAGATTATCAGACTCACTAAAGTCATATTTACTGATCAATTTTGTATTTTTCAAGATGGCCGCCACGGTTGTAATGGACATTATATTTTAAATTATCACTTCGATTTTTAGAGGTACTTTTTAAAAGCCCATCTAGGGACAAGTGCTGCAAATTAGATGTTGCTATTGCACTACGATGCAAACATGGGACTGTTTTGTTCAGTTTGTCTATGTCAGTGTGTGTCTGTCCCAATCAAATAAACTTAAATAAATAAATATGTGTTTGCACTAAAATCAGCAGCAGTTACTGACAGCTGTGGGCACAGCTAACCAAAACATTAGCTTCACCAACCACTAATTCGCTAAGCAAGAATCTTAGCCATGCTAATGCAAAACACATAAAAAAAAATGGACGCTAGCAATAAACACATATAAAAAATTAGCAGAAGCTAATGCTAACCTGCTAAACACACACTTTTTAGCTAGCGGTTTCCTTTGGGCGGATGATTAGTTTTATAGTAAACGTCTCAGAGATGTGATGAAGATCACATGATCTGCTCTAGCCACGCATGTAATGATGTCATCGTTACGTCATCAGGAGCTCCTACCTGAGTCAGAGGTCACGTGTATCCTGTAGCCCTGTATCCTGCTGAGCGGCCGGCTCCAGGTCATCTGAACCGTGTTCTCATTTAAAATCTTAAACCTTAAATCGCTCGGCGCGTCCACTGTGGAGACAAAACATCAGTGGTTAGCGGTTAGCGGTTAGCGCTGTGGCTCAGAGACACTGGTAATCTGAAGGGCGGCCAACAGTCAACGCTTCCTGGAGGAAGTCAGAGCAGCTCACTGTTGGAGGAAACAGACGAACAGACAGAGAGAAACGACACGACAAGAAGAAGAACCAAACCCAGAGGTGGTTCTGTTCTGGGAACACTGGGAACACTGGGAGAGTTCGGGATCTGACCAGGAAGGAAGCAGTGACTGAAAACCTGAATGTGAACAGAGTTTATCTCAGTTCTTCAACCGATAAAGTCAAATAAATGAATTTAGACGTTAAAACATCTCATCGGTTAATGAAACTGCAAATAACTATTTATTTGTTGATTTTTTTCCTGAATTAGTTTATTTATTATATATCTAATGGATTATTAGAAAAAACATCAGCTTAAAGAAAAACCAGTGAAACTGAAATAAATTGAACTGGTGTTGCTGATGGGAACCTAGTGAGCCATGTTAAAGCAAAACGATGCAGGAAGAACCAGAACTACGTCCCCATGTCTGGTTCTGTATGAAACTGGACCGGACAGGAACCGTCAGACCAGCAGCAGGAATAAACCCAGATTAACACGAGTTCAGGTCGAAAACTGCAGAAATAATTTGGGTTATTTATTTTATCAAGACGAAAAATGGAGGCTTATTTTATACGTCACATTATCTCCAAGGTATTCATTCATGTATTCATGTCGCAGATTGCTAACCAGCAAGCTAACTTCATGTTCAACACGCTAACTTCATGTTCAAAATGCTAACTACATGTTCAACACGCTAACTTCATGTTCAAAATGCTAACTTCATGTTCAACACGCTAACTTCATGTTCAACATGCTAACTACATGTTTACATGTTAAGTACATCTTTAACATGCTTACTACATGTTTACAAGCTAAGTACATCTTTAACATGCTAACTACATGTTGAACATGCTAACTACATGTTTACATGCTAAGTACATCTTTAACATGCTTACTACATGTTTACAAGCTAAGTACATCTTTAACATGCTAACTACATGTTTACACGCTAACCACATGTTTAACAAGCTAACTACATGTTTACATGCTAACTACATGTTTACAAGCTAAGTACATCTTTAACATGCTAACTACATGTTGAACATGCTAACTACATGTTTACATGCTAAGTACATCTTTAACATGCTTACTACATGTTTACAAGCTAAGTACATCTTTAACATGCTAACTACATGTTTACACGCTAACCACATGTTTAACAAGCTAACTACATGTTTACATGCTAACTACATGTTTACAAGCTAAGTACATCTTTAACATGCTAACTACATGTTCAACCTGCTAACTACATGTTTAACACGCCAACTGAATGTTTACATACTAACTACTTGCTTAAGATGCTAAGTACATGTTTAACATGTTTACATGCTAACTACATGTTTAACACGCTAACTACATATTCAACATGCTAACTACATGTTTACATGCTAACTACATGTTTACATGCTAACTACATGTTTAACATGCTAACTACATGTTTAACACGCTAACTACATGTTTACATGCTAACTGCATCTTTAACATACTAACTACATGTTTACATGCTAACTACATGTTTAACACGCTAACTACATATTCAACACGCTAACTACATGTTTACATGCTAACTACATGTTCAACATGCTAACTACATGTTTAACACGCTAACTGCATCTTTAACATGCTAACTACATGTTTAACACGCTAACTACATGTTTACATGCTAACTACATCTTTAACATGCTAACTACATGTTTAACACGCTAACTACATGTTTACATGCTAACTACATCTTTAACATGCTAACTACATGTTTAACACGCTAACTACATGTTTACATGCTAACTACATCTTTAACATGCTAACTAACGCTACATGTCTAGCTTGAGACGGTGACATTTAGACATGAGTGAACAAAACGGTGATAATGTGATGTTGAACTGAATTTTCAGTAACTCAGGTTGCTGAACGTTTTCCTTCCTACTGAACCCACCGTGCGGCGGCGCCAGCCGGTTCTGGTCTGGTTCCTACTGAACCCACCATGCGGCGGCGCCAGCTGACGCTCCCTGACCTCAGTCCAGCTCCTGGTGTCGGATCGACCAGACGACCCGATCAGGACTGATCGCTGCGGGTCGTTGACTCTCCTGTCACCTCTAAAAGACCCAGCGGTTCCTCTGACCCGCTGCGTCTTTTCTCCTTCTGCTCCACAGGTTCTTAAATTGTTTCACCACAAACACTAGAACCGCTCAGGTTCTCCTGCCACCAACCAGACACTTTACCAGGGCCACCTTGCTATGACCCGATTGGACCCAATCGACCAGAACCTGAGGATCCACCACACCCCGAAGGTTCTCCGCTGGATGAAGACCTCCTGACTGGAGAGACATGTGAAGGTCCAGAAACCAGGCTGGGTCAGGGTTCTGGTTTGGTTTTGGTCTCCATCGTCACCCTCTGCCGTCTGCTTGGCTGACTGACCGTTTGGTCTACAGGTGTACCTAATAAAGTGGCCAGTGATTCTGGTTCTGTTGTGAATTCAGCAAAAACTGGTTGAAGCATCAAAGTTCTCAGCAGAACCGGAGGATCAGCAGGACGACCATGCAGGTACACGGAAAGTTGCTTTGGACAACTTGGAGCGACAAAAAGAAAGTCTCCGTGTACAGAGGACGAGTGGACAGAGGACGAGTGGACAGGGGGACGAGTGGACAGAGGACGAGTGGACAGAGGACGAGTGGACAGAGGACCAATGGACCTCAATATTTCACCATGATCCTCTTCAGGTTGGGGTTGCGCAGCTACCGGTGCCTAGCTAGTTAGCTAGTTAGTTAGTTAGCTAGTTAGCTAGTTAGCTTCTTGTCATCTGGATTGAAGCTTCATGCAAACAGATGAATCCAGAGAAACTGACCTTCTCTAAGCAGGAGAAAAAGTTCTGACTCCATGAACCAACTAAACATTCACTGGACCTGGATAAAGAAGAATCTGATCTGGATGAACCCGAGCAGCTGGTTCTGGTTCTGGTTCTAGCTAGAGAGCAGAGAAGAGCCTAAACCACCAACCGGTCAGAGGGTTTGTGAAGAGCATCACCGTGAAATATCATCGTGAAGCCGAGACCCGGAGGCCGAGCCGCGGCTTGACCGGAAGACCACAGAACATCAGAGCTGGAGGGGCCACCAACCTGGTGAGTCCGTCCCTGGGGTGGCAGGGGCCCGCGGGGCGGCAGGGGCCCGCGGGGCCTTCCGCTTCTCGACGGGTCCAGAAACTACCGGGTGAATCCGTCTACACACACACACACACCTCCACACGCTCACACACACCGCCGAGCCTCACACACAACCCGGCCCTTCTCCTGTTCTCTAGCGTTTGGCCTCTTCGTGACCCCGGAGAAGTGGCGCGGGCCCCCTAAATGACGGGGAGGAGGCCCCATGCAGGAGAGGCTTCGACCTCTGAGCAGATCCAGATTTTCTGCTCTGGAAAATAAGCTGGAAGTCATATTTAGTCTTTTTCCGTCCAGCCAGGAGGAGAGACGCTGGCAGGAAGCTTGGCCACCTGAATCCAAGGGGCCCTTCGCTCCTGTTTCACCAAACTGGAATATTTCAAATGTTTCTAGTTAGATTTTAGGCTAGAGCGCCTCCTGCTGTGACAGGAATGAACTTCCTCTGACTCAAAGAAAGAAAAAACTAATTCTGTCCTTTAAAATGTAATAAAGTGGTGAAGTGTGTGATATTCTCTCGTGATTTATGGTTTTGAACATATATTTAAGTCACAAACGGCACTGCGCTGAAGCTGAAGTCATGATTTAGAGGGAACATCTGGTCTGAAAGCTGCCATCCATAAATCTGAGACACATTTTTCAAATTCCTGCAAAAAGAAGCAAAACTGAGGCAGCGGAGAGAAAATAATCCAACAAATCAAATCACAAACACGCGTTTTGTTTCTCAGAGTTTATTCAGGATTTACTGCGGGAGCAAAGAGAAGGCAGAGGAGCTGGAGGAGGAAGAGGAGCAGCAGGAGGAGGAGGAGGAAGCTTTACCTTGGTCCTGGGCCCGGGAGGAGGCCGCCAGCAGCAGCAGCAGGGCCAGCAGGGTGCTCTTCATCTTCTGCTCCTCTTCCTCAGCATGCGACGAGCTGCGAGGAGAAGAAGAAGAAGGTCAGAGAGGAAACCTGACAACGAACCGGTTAACCGACAATAACAAGAAATCACTTCTAAACATTAAATCACAAATCTAACATTCATCATGTGAGGAAGCAGCTGGAGAAACTCTGCGCTCCTTCTCCCGGTCCGGTCCGGTCCGGTCCAGTTCTGATTCACAACTATCAGACGCAAACGCAGTTTAACTCCTGCCTAACGGGAGAAATTGACTGTGAAAAGGGGAAATGTTTCCATTGGTGAGGGAAAAGGTGGAGAAGTTTTGGCACCGTGCGCAATTACGCACTGCGGTGCCAAGACCTGCTCCGCGCGCTAAGCGGATAAAAAAAGTTTCTCTAAACGAAGCAGAAACCGGACTGACCTGCGGGAAGCTGCTGGTTCTGCCCTAAAAACGGGAAGAAAGCAGGAAGCCTCGGTGGCGCGCGGGCTGGTCCGGTCCGGTTCGGGATCTCCGTGGGTTCTGTGGCTTCCCAGACGCGTCGGGGAGCCTCTTCCAAGTGGGGAGGGTTTCCACGCGGCCCTCTACTTAACAGGGGGGCTGCTCCCAGCACTCCCAGCGCTCCCAGCGCTTACGACACGCAGCCGGGCCAGAAAGTGGTGCGTAACCTCTGAGAGGGCTGGCACGCGCACGGAAACTTTTCCATATTTCTGCATTCCTTTCCAGTGATGGAGGGCCGCGCGGCTGCAGATGGAGGCGGCGGCGCAGCATGACGGGAAGGGAAGGAGGCAGAAAACTGTCTGGAAAACTGGGAAAGTTTTCCCGTTTTTACGCGTCTTTCTGGATTATCTGCAGGTTTCAGTGTCAAACATCCAGAACTCATTTCAGTCAGAATAATAAATGTCTGCAGATGTTCGTGTATTAATGAGTTGAAGCCTGGTTCTGTTGAAGTTGGAACCAGAACATGTTGGCAGGAATTAAACATGACGTCATCACTGCTGTCCGGCCGCATTTTGACGTTTTAATCGGAGCCAACTGGAGTCAGGAGGGAACTGCGCGGCCTGAGGCGCCCCCTGGCGGCGGCCGCTCAGCTGCTCCAGCAGCGCTAATGTTTTCCACCAGGTGGCGCTGCAGCAGCGAGGTCCGACATATGAATATCTGGATATTTATGAACCTCGTCTTTGCTTCTGCTGAATAAATTTTAAAAAAATTTCATACTATTTTTTTCCTCGAATTTATTTGCTGAAATTTTAATAGAAAATCTGATGAAATATGTAATAAATATTCTAAACAAAATGTTAATTAAAAAATGTTTTATGCAACTAAATTCACTCACAAAAAATAAAGTGCTTAAAATAGGAAAAAAACGAATGCCATTTAAATATTTTGACTCCACCTGTCATCTGGTTGGTCAAGCTGCGGACCAATCAGCTTGTTTCTAACCGCATAAGCCCCGCCCCCCTTTTTCTTTCTTTTTTTTTTTAGAAAATCATGATTTGCTGCGAAAGAAAAAAAATAAATACAGATATAAATTCAGCTTTTAATTGATAACTGAATTTTTAGTTTAGACATTATTGAAATATTAAAGTTACTGCAGACAAATGTCAGGTGTGCAGACCGCTCTGGTTCTGGAACAAACGGGTCGGATCCGCAGTTCTGGGTCATCAGAGGTATTTTGTGTTTATTAATCCTCAACTGAACAGAAATATTAAGTTATCGCTCCAAGAACATGAAACAAGAACACAGAGAGAGCAGGAAACGGGTCGGTTCTGATCCTGGAATATGCTGGGCCCGGCTGGAACCAGAACGACGATCCGGATCGGAGTCAGTTCTTCTTCTGAGGGAACGACGCCTTCGCCAGTTCGTACAGCGTTAAGCCGACTCCTGCAGGGAGAAACGGAGCATCAGAACAGAACCGGACCTCACCTCTGGATCGGATTGATCAGAACTTTTCTCACCCAGGACGGTCAGCACCATGGTGGCCCGGTACAGCAGGGCGTCGCTGCTGCCGCCCTTCAAATGGATCGGCATCCCGTTATCCTCCTGCAACAGAACCATCAGAGAAACAGGGTCAGAACCTGCAGCCGGGTCAGAACCTGCTGCCGGGTCAGAAATGGACCAGTCAAAGGTCAAAAATTTCTCCTGTGCAGGATATTTGAGTTTTATACTAAGAATCTTTTTAAATTATGAGAAAAATGTGATTTTAATGAAAATCTTCGACAGTTAATATCTGATATGATCCGTCTGGTTCTATTTGATGCTGACAAGTTAAAAGATAAAATATTTATTTTTTCTAAAACTGATACCAAAAAACTTCACAAGATGCTCAATAGTTATCTTTTCCTTTTTTTATTATTTTTGTGGATGAATTCTTAAAAAATACTTAGTCTAAATGTTATAACTTTATTGTTGTATTATTTAAACTATATTTTTGCATTATTCTGTAACAGAGTCGATCTAAGTCAAAGTGATTGGTTTATTTCACGATGACATCATCACAGGAAGCCATTTGTAGCTTTTAACCAAACTTAACATGAACACCATAATTGCGACTTCTGGTTTATTCAGCAGAACCTAAAAGGTTCTGAAGTTTCTTTGCTTTGAACCCACAAGTTCTGTCTTGTTCTTCTTCTTCTCTAAAACTGTCAGTTTTATGTGTCGTTTCAGTTGCTGAAGTTCTTCATTTGACACCTTAACTGATCTAAACTGGGTCTGGTTCTGAAAAAAACCAAAAGGTTCTGGGTTATCAATAACCTTCAGTTCTTTATTAAATTAAGAGGTTCTGTTCGGTTCTGGGGGATAAATGATCCAAACAAGACAGAAAACCAGCAAAGAAAAACCTGCAGAACTGTTGAGCAGATCAACAGTTTGACCTTCATTCAGCTTCCGGGAGTTTGACCTCTGACCCAGCGTGACGTAACCGGTGTATGAATGTGGTCCTGGACGCTTGAAGGTGTGTGTTGGGGTGTTTACTCACCTGGAACATCTTCTGCTTCTGGGGAACCTTGTTCTCCACCTGCCGGCGGGCAGAGCTGCAGATGCTGCGCCGCGCCATCTGCTGGACCGCCTGGGAAACGCAG
This sequence comes from Alfaro cultratus, assembly GCA_903066825.1. NCBI lineage: Eukaryota > Metazoa > Chordata > Actinopteri > Cyprinodontiformes > Poeciliidae > Alfaro > Alfaro cultratus. Next base: position 13,266 of record CAEFZX010010284.1, read on the forward strand.
CCGGACACCGGTCAAACTCACTCACAGACACACACCCGCTACAACATTTTAATAAACTTCCTCTTGACCGGGTTCATGACCAGAACCAGAACCAGCTGGAGGCTGACAGGAGGTTCTGTTACAGCTAGAGCCGGTCCGGAAGCTCTCTGACCCCGGCTAGCTAAGTCAAGCTAAAACTAGCCGTTGAGTTGAGCCGCTTTAATCTAACTGGTCAGAACTAAATGGGCGCCAACAGCCGGAAGGTTAATAACCAGTAAAATCTACTCACATTCATGGTTCTGAACATCTCAGTGGACCCGTCTGGTAGCGCGATTCTAACACAAGGACACCGGAACTCAACTGATGATGCTGCTGCTGCTGCTGCTGTTGCTGCTTCTTCTTCTTCTTCTTCTTCTCCTTCTTCTTCTTCTTCGCTCGGTGAAGTTCTCCGCTTTGAGCGCTCCGCTACCCTCTGCCGGAGACTCAGCCAAACTACATGTTCAATTTAACCTCCAATCCAAACAAAATGTAGAATTTCTGCGCATTAATGTTCAGATTGAAGGGTATTAAATACTCCTGTGTGTTTTATTGTTTCCTGGACTTCCAGACCTCAGCAGAACTACGCCTGATCTCCTCCATGCTAAAGGATCCCAGACCCAGAACTGAGCAGAAACTGAACAGAAAATGGAGATTCTGTTCAATGGGTCTAAAGTTTCGGCTTTCATGTCCCAGAAGCCAGAACCATCAGAATAAACAGCAGTTGTTTCTCTCTGAGAGGAATAGCTTCACATGAGCTTAACTTTCTGTTTTAAGTTGGTGAATCATCTTTCAGCTCATTTTCTAATTTCAGTTCTAGATGTTTAGGACTTTAATTCACACTGAATCCTGAAAGGAGGGTTCAGAAACGTTCCTGCCCAGATTTCTCTGCAGTCCAGCAGTTAAAGCTAAAGTTTTCCCTCCTGAAAACTTCTTTATTCCATTTTGAAATCCATTGAACTTTCTTCACATTGCAGGTTCCAACTGTCCAGACCAGTAAGAGGAACTGGTTTCCTCTGGGTCCCAACCAGATAGTGAGATGTTCCAGGTTAGAGCCCAAAAGCTGCAAATCTGAGGAACTTTCTCCTCGTCTTCGTCAATCCCTGATGTGGATGAAGGACATTTTCCAGACAGGAAGTGAAGAGCAGTCAAAGGAACAACAATCATGTTTTAAAAATGAAGAATTTATTAATTTAAAGCAACGATAATATTAAAAACAAACGTCATCAGTGCAGAAATGAAACAAAAGAGGCATTTAGTTCATGCAGCACAGAACAACAGAGTCTAATCACAACCATAAATAATCAGATCATCGCTTCAGAAAGTGATTCAAAATGGCACAAAGACGCAGGCAGCGCCGTGATCACATGCAGCAACGCAACGCTCAGAGCCACCGCCGGAACCGGAACCAGAACCGGAACCAGAACCGCTCAGGCGGATCACTGTTCTCTGACAAATCTACATCATTTAGTATTAGGTTCTTCTGGATCTAAACAGATTAGAAGGAAAATGTAAAGAAATGATGAATGGGCCTGGATAATTTCTGGATCTAAACACTGGAAATATTTATGACCAAAACATGCAGGAATTATCTTTAAATTATCATCCTGTGTTTCTGCAGACAGACTCTTATTATTATAATAGCTTTTCTAACCAGGTGATGCTGCCTCAGCTACTGTACTAACGCTAGCATTAATATTCACAGTTGGAAGGGATTAGCTCCCCCTGCAGGACGGGAGGAAGCTTCACAGCGTTTACATCCTGAACAGATACGGAGCTTTTTATCGTTAGGAGGAGAAAGTTTCTCACTAACCAAGAAAACTTTCTCGTGAAAATTATCTCCAGAACTCAGTAAAACAAGAAAACGAGTTTCTCGTTCAAACCAAAAAGTAAAAATGTCTCCAAACTGAATGAAAGAGAGAAATTCCTGAAGCAGATCTGGATTCACTAAACCCAGAGGTTCTGTTGAGCTCTGAGGAAGTTCATTTCAAAAGAACCGCAGCGTTTAGATGGCGCTGTCTGATCATCCAGGTCAGAACAGAACCACTGAACGTTTCAGTCAGAAGGATTAATCTGCTCCCTGCGCACAGACTGCTGCAGCTGCACTGATTTTACTGAGGAGTCAGAACGGAACCGACCAGACTTCCTGACCACCCATCCCAACGACCAGGGTCGGTTCTGGTAGCTGGACCTGGTTCCTGCAGTGGGAGCGTTATGTCTGCGACCCAGCGGGTCGCTCCAGAACTTATTGGGTTGGTTTTCCTGTCCGGCTGTCCGGCTTCGCCTCGCTCTGCCGTGTTGTTGGAATCTAAAAGAGCTGATTTTAACCTCAACGCTGCTGGCTGCAGCAGAACCGGCCCGGCCCAGTTCTCAGTGGGAGATCTCGGCAGCGTTGCTGCGGTTGCCGTATTTGTGGTGGATGATGAGGAGGAGGACGCCCAGCAGGAAGCAGACGGAGCCCACGCTGACGTAGGCGATGCCCAGGAATGGGTTCTTCCCGCCCATCCAGGAGATGGTGCTCAGGATCATCCGCTTCCGGCCCTCGAAGCTCCGCACAGGATAATCTGGGATCCGCTCGTTAAGGAGGAAGACTCTGGATCCCACCTGGGCTTCTACTGGGAACATGGATTACTGTAGGAGAGCTCAAACTGACCTCTGACCTCTGTCAGGATACTGTACACCACCTCCAGGGTGTAGTTGCCGCGCGGCAGCGTGGGATGCACGTTGCTCTGCCTCTGGATGATCCGGTACAGCTTCCGGAACGTGGGCAGGGCGGCGGTCCGCATCCACACAATGAAATCCTCGTTGATGAATCCGTTGTTGTCTGGGTCAGAGTCCAGCTGGAAGACGGGCCGGCGCCAGTTCACCGGCTGCGTGGTTCCTGAACCGGAGGAAGGTCAGACTTTAACAGCGACTGGTGCGGGCCGGTCACTGGGTGAATAAATCGACCCAGAAGTTTTTCTGATAAATGATGATGTTGTTGTTCTGAAGCCATTTTTCACTAACATAACGATGAAGACGTAATAATAAAAACTTTATATTCTAATGAACATTTAACTCGGGGACTGGAAAACATTTTAAATATCCAAAATAAATCAACAAAACAAGAAATAAAATGAAAACACAAAAACGAGCAGCAGAACGTTGAGTTTATCGTTTAGGTAGAAAGAGAAAAACTGACTTCCTGACTGATTGCAGCCGGTCCTGTTGGGTCACCAGGTGGAGTCAGTAGAGGCTCATTACCTTGGAAAACGACGGTGAGGTTCGTGTTTTCTGCTCCAGGATTCCTGAACTTCACGTGTTTGTCCGTCCACCAGGCGATTCCCGTGGCCGTCAGCGGGATCTGGACCTTTGTGCCGTTTGGGTCGTTGTAAATCAGCTCCAGTGAGTCTAAAAAATACAAATATTGAATGAATTCAGCAGAAGATGTGGAGCGGTTCTGAGGGGAAACCCTGAGTCGTTACCATTAAACATGCTGTTGGCGATGGCTCCGCACGGCGCAATGGGCTTGTTGTTGTGCTTGGCGTACGGCTCGCACTCCTTACTGGGTTTCTGTTGGGAAGCAGAGAAATAAATGGATCGGCTGGATGAAGCAGAACCTTCTGAGGCCTGAGCGGCGCAGCCTCACCCTGAGGGACTCCTCGTTTCCGTTCAGCTGGCTGTCGTCTCGGGACTTGACATACCGCCGGTGGTTCTGATAGAAGTTGGAGAGTCCGTAATACATGAAGACGTTGCTCTGTGGGTGGAAGACAGACGGTTACGCCCCGGCTGCAGCGGCTTTCCCCTGGACAGCGGCGGGTCTTACTTCGTATGGCTGGTCCAGGTGGAAGGGGACGGAGCAGGTGCACGGCTTGCTGCTGTTCCAGCTGAAGTTCTGGGAGCAGCTAAAGCACGGACTGGACATTTCTACTCCGGTGTAATCGATCTGGACAGAAACCATCATTGGATACTCAGCATCATGGATCTGAAACTTTATAACCCAACAGCTGCACTAGATACCAGACACAATGACACTAAAATGAAGGATTTTTGGATGGAGTTTGGTTGAAACATTTTAAAACTTGGCTTTTCTGTTAATTATGTTTTTCTTTTAAAATTTTGCCAAATCATCCAGAGGACCTCAGCTTTCTAAAGAAATCTTTATGCAGATGTGATAAAGAGAATGTTTTACAAAGACAGAAAGAATGGAGCTTTGTTTAAGGATTGTTTTATCTTATTTCTATTTGCCAAATCCTCCATAGAATCAGTAAGTAGAGAGCTGGTTCAATCCACAAAAATAAGAACAGGACACAGTATTTTAGATGAATGTTCATCCCACTGAACAAAGGACAGAAATGTCACTAAAACACCAGCATTCTGGATGGAGCTTTTAAACTTGGTCTTAGGGCTTTTATGCTAATGTTTGAAATTTTTATTTATGCCGAATCATCAAGAAGAACAGTGTTTTAAATAAATATTTATGAAATTGTAATCAAGGGCGTGTTTTATTTAAAAAAAAAAAATAGAATAAAATGTCACTAAAATGCCATATTTTCGAAGTCTGGTTGAAATCGTTTTAAAGCTCGGCTAATTTCTTTATTAAATAATTATGTTTTCTTTTTCTTTTTGCGGAATCATCCGCAGGAACCAAGTCTTCGAAACAAATGTTCACTTTCCAACAGAGAGAGCCGTTTAAACCCGCCAGGAGGAAATTTCTCTAAAACACCAGATTTCTGAACGGAGTTTGGTTGGGTTGTAAGCGCGTCACTGGGTTGATTAACGGTTGCTGTTGATTCTCTAACAAACATGGCTACCTCAAACTCCTTGATGTTGTTGGACGTCACGTAGAGGCCGATGCCGATGGGGATGAACATGAGGCCGATGATGAAGAAGGCTGGCAGGACGGTCCCTGCGGTCAGGATGGGCTGCCAGGCCGGGAGTCTCTGCTGCTTGAAGGCGGTGTTTTCAGGCTTCTTGCTCCGCAGAGAGCCGCCCCCGGCCCCGGCCGCGGCTCCGGATCCCGACACGGTGATGTGTCCGTCCTCGTCTTTGTAGCTGGAGGCCATCATTGTCAGCGGTTGTTTCCAGTGAGAGGTTTGTAAAACAACTGTTGACCGTTAAACTGTCGGATTCAAAGCATTGTTCTAAAATCACAGCAGCCACCAACGTCTTCCTCATACTCCTCTAGAACCAGTGCTGCCCCCTGCCGTCCAGAAAAGGACAGTGTTTGTTTTCTGTCTCAAAAGCGCCATCTTTTGGCTCGTTTTGGTAATACAGTAAATAAATCTGGAATTAAAAACTAAATAACAAAAAACACAAAAAAAAACAAAAACAAAAAAAAAAAACCTGAAAAAACCCCCCAATAATTAAAATGGACTTTAAAAAATGGATGCAATTAAATTCTGACTTAAATCTCAGAATTCCTTTTTCAGTGACTCCTATATCTCCTCCATAGATTAAAGTAAAAAATACAAATAGAATATAAAACTCAGAAAAATGAGAATATAAAACTCAGAAAAATGAGAATATAAAACTCAGAAAAATGATTTTAAGTCAATCAAAATTATATAAATAATGTAGCTGCAGTTATGGGACACATAAAGCAGTAAAATTAATAAATGATGAAAAAATAAAAAAATGTAATTCATTGAAACATCAAAATTATTATACTGACTTATTAAACAGTGATGATCTGTTCAAAATATTGTACTTGTCTAGAGAAATATTTGCTGAAATAAAATGTAACTGACAAAATAAATACAAAATCTACAGCACTAATCTGTGTGATGAATTAACATACATATGCATTTTTTCAGACATTTTTATGGACTATTTGAGTCAGATAAAATAGTAAAATTAATTTAGATTCAATTTACCTGAAACATGTGGCTTAAAATGCCACTTGATTTAAAATTCAGAAAGGTGAACATGTTAAAGTCGTTCACCAAGAGATTTGACTCAGAGAGTTGAGACAAGAGAAAGAAGCTGAAGTTTAGATAAATAGTTTATTTGGTTCTGGTCAGAAATGGTTTCACGGTGCCTCTCACAGTAAATTCTGCAGAGTTAAACACTATGCCGAGTCTATTTGGTCCCTTTCAGAATTGGCTCTTATAGAGTTATTTCAACAATAGTTTGAGTAGTTATAACT
>CAEFZX010010286.1:0-45622 GCA_903066825.1 Alfaro cultratus
ATAGATAGATAGATAGATAGATAGATAGATAGATAGATAGATAGATAGATAGATAGATAGATAGATACTTTATTAATCCCCAGGGGGAAATTCAATGGCATAGCTTTGTAAGCTTCTGTTAGGTTAATTCACAACATTTGAGTTTATAGAGGCATACATGTGGATATACAGTATTTTAATGCATCAATGAAATGCATTAAATGTGAAACATCTCTCTTCTCTTGAGAGATGAAAATATCTCTCAAGAGAAGTTTAATTGTATTTAAGTCTAGACTCTGACTGGGACACTCATTTGAGATTGCAGCCTTGTTGCTGAAAAATGAACAGCTGTCGCCCCAGTCTTTGGTCTATCTGGGGCAACAGTTGGACCAATGACTGGTCCAACTGTATCCCAGATTGTATTGGCATGACTATGGTAGAAATTATTTTGAATTTGGACCCAACAAGATCTTGTATATTTGGATTTGGATTAGATCTCTTTATCTTAAGTGTTTTAAGATAACATCTTTTGTGAATTGGCTAACTCTAACTACACTAACGACTTAACTATACTGACAGACTTTAATATTAATTGAACTGAATTGACTTGATATTAATTGAGTTCAATGGACTGTACCAAGTTAAATTATACTGAATTGAAATGACTTAGACTGATCTGAATTTGATGGAAGTGAGCTGAATTGAATTAAGATGTGTATGCATACTCAAAAACTTGCATGTTTTTTGTGTAGCTTTCTCTGTTTTGTCTCTACATTTGGATTACCACTGTCTACTTTATGCCCTGTGTTTTGTCTTACTGCTTGAATAGGCTGTGGTTGAGTGCCTGCTGGTTAAGATGGATAGACATGTCAGGGGATTGACAGACGGATGGACAATTGTACCAATATGTGGATAGTGTTACTCACCAATGATAAAAAGTATGAAAATAAAACTTACCCCATAGTCACCCCAATGAGAATGAAAGTCTTAGTCTTACTAGAGTCCCAACCCACGTGGCTGTAAGTCAATTAGGCATCCGTATATGGGGAAGATTTGAATTTATGAAGTTAAAACCAAGCATTCAGTAACACGAAATCATAGATCCATCTTGCTTTCTCGTAATTATGTTGGGATGTTTTGCCTGTAGACGCTGGGCTTCTTAGTACCAACTGAGCATTATTGAAACATCACTACCTGCCTAATTATTTTTGCTGTCCAAGTCTATTTGGACGGAATCATCAAGAAGTTCTGATGGTTTCATTCAACGAGATAAAGCAGCATTTCAGGGAGCCTGAATAATCTCTTGTTAATTTCCTGAGCACAACAATGAGTTCACTGCACAGTAGTCTTCACAGGCACCTGCTCTCACTGGAGAACCATATGGATGTGGAATGGCAAGATTCATGTCATGATGTGGAGTGAGAAATTGTACAGAAACTGTATGATGCTTTCATATCAATATGAACCATAATCTCAGAGAAAACAAATAAATGCCATGAAGATCTAAGGCAGTTTTAAAGGCAAAATGTGGACCAGCCCCCATTTGCCTGTCTGGTGAGTGTATGCAGTGTATCTTTCTACACTAGAACCTTAACAAAAAATGTGGTAGGTAATCTGAGCATTATTTTTAAACCTCAGAGTGAATAACACATGCAGGTGTATTTATCAAAGGCGAGATCAGCCAAATGATTTTTAACTGTTGCCCATATAACTTGATATATATTCAAAAATTAGATAGGACAAACTGTTTTCCTATAGCCTGTTTCCTATTGTGTGTTGCCTTTAGTATAAGGAAGAGCGATCGTAGCCCCATCAAGACTGGACTGTAAAGTTAAATGGGCTAGTTAAACATAAAATTGTTGAGCAGCCTTGTTCAAAGCACAAAAAAATGAGAGTAGTTCAGCACGGAGTTAAAAATAAATGCATGTGCAGTTGGTCATATGTTTTGTGTGTGTTTATATATTTGATATCACATGGGGTGTGTTTGTGGTTTTCTAGTGCTTGAGCATGTCTGTTTATGCACATGAGAGTACAGTGTGTGTGTGTGTGTGTGTGAGTGCATAGCAGTATGTATGCCTGAGCTGGAAGGGGGTTTATATGAACAGGAAGAGAGCCTGTAAATAAATCTGTTTGGGGACTGGGGGTGTGGGGATGAAATATGGTCCCAGGGATGTGGAGCAATGTGAAAAACTCGGCAACGCCAGGGAATAACAAATCTCCCGATGTCGCCTCGCCGCAAAATAAATACACTCCCCTGTACAAGTCATCCATCTGGGCTATGAGTCGCAACAAAGACGGCCCCAATACATCCCCAGTGTGCACACGCGCACACACACACACACACACACACACACACACACACACACACACACACACACACACACACACACCAACACCAATCACCACAGCAGCCATGTTCATTTACACATTTGTTTGTTTGTTGATGCACTTTTTTATGAATGAAACATGAACTTTCGCTCTCTACCTGCATCTGTTATGTGCTTCTTGTCTTAAGGAAGGATTGGAGGGGTGGTGATGAAAACCAGGAGTTTATTGGGTGTTTTAACTAATGATCAATCAGACAGGATTCAATAATTAAATTTCTGCTTGACAATTTAAAAGTCTTCCTCACACAACAGCAGACGGGAAGATGAAAGATTCCACCTGCAACAATGTATCAGAAGTATTCAGTGTCCAATATATTACACATGGGGTGTTTAATATAAGGGTGTGCTCATTTTAGATTATATGCATGATGCATATACACAAACACTCTATTCCAGACATATAGGCCACGATGAATACATTCAACTATCTACGCAGCGCCACCAGATTCATCTTTACTTTGTTTATCTGGGCCTCCTCTGCCAGACACCATATTACTGCCACTGCTGCAGCTCTAACAGATTGTATAAAGGAAAGTATGCTTCTGTGTTTAGAGAGAGAAAAGCTGTACATCAGAAGCACAAAGGGAGTCATTTTTGCAATATTGGACTAACATGTATTCTTTGTTGTTCTTTGGGTAAGGAATTTAGTTTTATTTTTCCAATTAGGCTCCATTCTCTTGGCTTAATTAGGTTATGGTGAGATGATTTGTGTGTGTTATTTGTGTGTGTTAGAAAGAGAGAGATAGAGGGTCATTCTGTCCTTCCCAGGAATAAATATTAGCCCATGTTGTTTGCAAATAGGTGATGTATGGTGGCCATATCTCTCGGTGACGAATGTTTTTTAGAAATTTCCTCTCCTTTATCAATTGACTAACAAACCCATGTATCACTGCCACTCTCTCCCACTTCTCATATAAATTAAATAACCATCTCTCTTTTTTTCCCCTCAGACCTTTCTACCATCTCCACCTCCCAGTTTCCCAATTCCCTTTTCATTACACCTTTAAGCTCTATTACCATTAATCTGTTTTGGCCACTTTACTTCATTTCACACCAGTGGAACTTGCAGCAGTCAGAGACTGCCATTGTGGAAAAGTTACAGCATTGCTAGACATTTTAATCTTTATTTCCTTTGTGATATTAAAGTGGCAGTGTTAGATGCCTCTCACCCTTGCCTCCCAGTGTCATATTTGATTTACTCATCTGGAGATCATTATCAGTGACAGGGGTCACTGGCCTGGGGTAGCTTTTTTAAATATTTCAACCCTGTTTTAATACAGTTCATAGATATTTATTAGAGAGTGTTAATGAGCAAACAGCATCGTGAAGAAAAAGGCTCACAGCAGACAAGTCTTTAATAAAGTTGCAAATAGAAAATACCAGTGGCATGCTATAAGGATGCTTTTCTTCAGCTTTGCGATGGAAGCTGATCCTGATTGACAAGATGATGAATATAGCTGAAACAAAGCAATGATCCTAAAGAGACTGCAAATATAACATATCAATGTTTTAGTTAATTAAAAACTCACTCTGTATGGAGGCCATTTTTCAAAGATTTTTACTTTTTGTAGTATATTTGATAAACTATGAGTTGTTCAGTTTTACTTCACAGTTTTGCACAACTTTGTGCTGATCTATTACATAAAACATGGCAGCAACATGACACAAAAAGCATAAAAAAGAAGACGCTGGATCATCACACATGGAACGTACAGAAGCCGAGTGTGAATCTGGAACACCGATAATACCAGTTTAATCTCTTAATTTCTACATAATGTCATGGTGACAGTCAAGGTGCATCTTACTGATTACCATTTTGCCTTCCAGCATGTTATTTGACGAACACATAATAGGATCATTTTCTGTAAAGGTATGTCTGCATGTCCCTGTGATGCTCTCTCAATCTGCTGCCTTTCATGTGAACAGAGAATAAAAGAGCTACAGGCTGGAGCTGGGTGGGTTGCTTTCTGTCACCAGATGATGACAGGAGGCCGATTATGCAGAAGCAACATATTGTAAACTACTCATCATTAGCAAAGCCATCCCAGCTAACGACCGAGCTGGAGATAAACAGGAGTGAGGTGGAGAGGCATCTTCATCAGGAGGGCTGTTTAAAAGTGGGGCTCTCTCATTAAGCACAGCTGCATCACACTATGAAATGGGAGTTACTGAGTTGTAAAGCTGCACTATGAAACTGGTTGCCATCCCAGCCCCAAGCTCTGCAGGGATCCTTTGCGCGTCTGATTGGCCGTTTATTCCCGAAATGATCAGGAATAGGAAGACAAGTACCCAAAGAAAAAAGTCAAGCAACATTAAATGATTACCAGAGCTCCAGGCAAGGAATCCCAGAGACACTCTTAACTTCCTTTTGCAGGATGAGAGGTTAGATGAGTTGAATGTGTAGTTTATGTGACTTGTACTCCCTCACTCCTTCTGTCTCTGTTGTGTTTATACACAAAACTCCCCTTTTCTCCTGGTCTCCCTTTTCAAAATCAGGGAGAAACAAATGCATCTGCAATAATTTAGACTGATGCTCCTCTGAGAGGAGCGCAACCACCAAACATAACTCCCAGGAGGATTGCTTGTCTTTCCAGGTCAATAATCTTGTTTTTCATACAAACATATCCAGAAGGTAATCACTTTTCTCTTGAAACATTATGGTTTTCTAAACCCAAAACTAGTTTAGGAGTAGAATGTTTTACTAGTGAGCTTTTGGAGCTGTGTAGGGACTTTTAGGGACACATTGAAATTTGTTTTATGTACATCAACAATAAGAGCTCTCTCTTAAGATCCTGAATCTGCAATAAAGTCTTCACTTTGCAAATGTGTCCAGGTTCATTGATTTACATTAATCTTATCAATTAAAAATAATTAACTTAACTAGACCTAGAAAACAGATGTGGGCTAATCATAACAAATCCTGTCTTATACAATAATTTCTAATTATTATGAAAACTTTTACTTTTTAAAAACAAATAAATGATGTAGTGTAATAATCGTATAATCCTAAATCAGGCTCTGTTGTTGAGGGAAGCTTCCAGACAATTTTTGAAGCATTGTCATCTTGGAGCTTCCAACAGTCTTATCAGGATTGGCAATTTAATGCATTTTTTTTATTATCTAGACATGCTGAAGTTGATTTTCTGAAGTTTGTACCAACAAATTGGCCATATTTAAGTTTCATTAAATATGGCATGGCTGTGGTTTTAGGAACTTAACTTCTTGTGGGATTTTCACTAACAACTGTCTCTCAAGTTTACAGAAAAACATCCAGTTAGTGGGTTTTGTGTGAAAGAAAATGTCTTGTTGATGTCTGGCCACAGAAAATTTGTTTCCTCTCAGATTGTGCCATTACTGCTGCCATCTTTGCTTCAAACTTTGAATTTTTAGATTTCAACACATTTATATCTGTCCTTTTCTCACACCTTTAGTTTATCTCACTCCTTCTCTTTCTGCGTCAGTGTCAAGCATCTCACTCCACCTAGTACTTGTTCCTAATAATTCCCTCCCATGTCCCATGGATGGACAGACCTGAGTTGTCTGGACAGGCCATGGCTCCCCCACCAAAAGCTTGAACAATTGGAGGTAAATACATTGGAGACAGCCCATTTGTTTTAGGCCAGTGGTGATGCATGCTTTTGCAGTGAGCAGCACATTTTTACTACGCAGCCCAAAGCAGCTGTGAGTAATGGACTGCTCTGGCCTGTCCACTCACACTGCTATTTTTATTATTGTCTCCCTTATAGTTTTCATTTTTCATATAGAAGGAAAGGAAGGAAAGAGATTCTGCTATTCCCTTTCCTAAAAGAGATTTAAGCAAGCCAGTTTCCCCCGCCACTCAGTTTAGTAACTCTAATCAGCCATCGCCTGGGGTTACATTTTGTTATTCATTGCAAAAAATTAATGCACATGAAAAAAAAATATTCAAACTGGAGAGCTCTATTTTCAAAATACCATTTTCAGCTTTGAACATCTTTTCCATGTTGATTAATTCAGCTCCTAATGTTCAAGAGGATTGTCTGCTCCGAGTTAGAAGACAAGAGGAAGAATAGAGAAAATTAAACCGACTTGAAGATAGCATAGGACATGGAGGTGCAGTTTATGTGCAGCCTAAGAGCTGATGATGCTTGAGTCTAACTTTGAAGATGATTCACTAAGCAGCTAAAATTATATGCTGCTGCCGGCCCCAGGGAGAACCCTGGTATTTTGCATGAGGCACTTGTATGGGCACCTATAATGGGTGCCTCTTAATTCTACTGACAGCTTTACAGGACCTGAGTTATGAAGCCACTGTTGAGCTGCTTGTTAGGCCATGGCCAGGATTTATACAGGGTTACACTAATACAACCCCACCTCGTGCCACCCCCTCCACCACCTCCATCACACATAAGCATAAAATCATTAGCAAATTCAGTCCTGATAGACTTGCACTCGTCCATAATGTAACCAAAACCAAATAATTATTATTTGGTCTTTATTCTTTATTTTCTTTCTGTTTTTTCCCTTATCCTCTTTTTCCTTCTAAAATTGCCCCTACCCCCACCGCACCCCAAGCTTTACTTCGCCCTGTTCCTCCGCTCACAGTACCGGAGCTTGGCCCTGCTTGGTGATCCATCTCTGTCAACCTGCTAAAATGATAATGCCAATTAAAGCAGAGGAGTAATTGCCCTCTGTTGCCTCTGATCCCTGCAGACCCTCAACAGGAGCAAATATGAATGAGACCCTGGAGCCCCTGGAGGCCACTGCCTGGGTGAGGGTGAGGACAGTCTGAGAGGGGAGGGGATGGGGAAGGCGGACAGGAGGGCAGAGGAGGGGGGAGGAAGGGTGATTTGTAACTTTTAACCTCCACTGATCACCAATGGCCTTGACAGGAAAGGAGCGCGGGTGGGCGGGGGTGGGGTGAAGAGATATCGCAGACAAACACACGACCAAAGATGCTGGTAATTGTTGCACATGGATGAACACACTTGTTCAAGGTCGCTGTCACAGGACTTATGGCCCTTGCCACGGCGCGCAGACTCTCAGTGTTGGGAGCGTAATAGGAAGTGAAAGGACTACAGAATCTGGCAGTGGACTGTAACACCACTGTTCAGAGGTGACACAGATGCGCTGAGGGTCATCTGGGCAGCCATTACTACCAACAACAGCCCAATCACAAATTCAGGGTTATTGTTTTCTGGTAATATACACCTCTCAGGGTTAAGATCCCTACATTATAAAAGGTAAATTCTTGTCTTCTCAGAAGGAATGATGACAGTATGAAATAATTCAATGAAGTATTCACTCGCGAATCTTTTTTGCATCTTGTAACATTGCGGCCACAAACTTTATAATAATTCAATAGTGTTTTTAATTACTAAACCAATACAAAAGAGTGCTTAGTTGTGAAGTGTAATGAAAAGGATACATGGTTTTCAAACTCTGTGCCATGCACTTGTATTCAGTGCTCTGTTACATCTAAACCATACTTAATGGATGCAATTGCAAAGGACTCAGAGGTTTGTAAAATAACTTCAGAAAACAAACAGTCCAATTCACACCAGACAGGTCAGAGTTAAAGTGGAGACATTTAAAACAGGGATTAATTTTTTTCAAAGCATAACTATTTGTCTATCACTCCACAAATAAAGCCTATTTAAGATTGACAAGTTTCTTTAGAAAGTCGTTGTTAAAAGAAAGCACCATTTGCAGTTTGCCACTCATTTTCCAACATGTGGAAAACGGAACTGAAATGTATTTTTAGGCCAACGTGTGGCCAAATATCAATACTGTACATAATTCTGAACATATCCTCCACATGTTGAAACATGGTGGAGGATGTTATGATTTGCTTCTCTTTGGCAGGGTCAGAGAAGAAAGTCATAGTTGATGGAAAAAGGGTGGAACTAAATATAAGCCGATCCTGGAAGAAGACCTGTTGGAGGCAATCACAGATAAATCAAAGCATTCTGTGTTGGAATGGCTCAGTCAAAGTCCAGACATAAATCCATTTGAAAATCTGTGGGATGGCTTGCAAACTGCTGTTAAGATTCACTCCAGGATCTTGCTAGTTTGCCAAGAAGAACAGACAACATTTCTTTCAATGCACTCTTTAGATTTGCAAAGGTAGACGTATACCCCAAAAGACTTTCAGATGTGTCTGCATTAATGTGTTCTTTTTCTTAAAGAACACCTTCAAGACTTAACTCAAGGAGGCTAAATACAAATACATGCCACACGTAGACTTTTCTTCAACATTGATCAAAAACATAGTGTGCCTTTCCTACTTGATCACAAGTGTTCTCTACTCTCGCTTGCCAGTAAAGAGATATTTAGAACATGTTTAATGCAACATATATGCATTTTGTTTTAAAATATAGAATATTTCATCATTCATGGAGTACTGATCAAGATGGAAACATAAACAGAACCACAAAAAATAATTATGTCAATAAAGTTATTTTCATAAAACAGTATGAAAGTAGCGAGACTCAATAAACAATTTTATGAAGTTAATTGCACAGTCTGTAATTAATTAATTGCAATTAATCACATTTTAATCAAAAACATATTGAGAACATCAGCAATAATTTCAGTTCAAAACCTCTTCTTTGCTGTAAACTATTGGCTAAATTGAAACATAAACTCAACAACAAAGAAAATGTATCTTTGTTAATCTGTTATTCAGGTTATTCAACCATCAGATGGGTGCAAAGTGCTAATATACCCATTTAGCCTTAAAGCGTTTCATGAATCCCGATTGTTCATGTAACTTCTCTGCAAAAGTACTTCTTTAGAAATGTTGACAGCGGATGTTACTTTTCTTGTGACCAGAAATACCCAACACAAACCAGCTTTAGCTTTATCCTAAAAAAAAGAGTCAGCCCATTAATTATATCAGCAGAGCTGCTAACGATCAAGAGTCAAAGTTGACACACCATCATCATGACTGAACAAACTCACCACCAACCAGCCACGGCCACGACAGCCCATGCATCAAAGTATGCTTATGGCAGCTCTCGTGGTGAACATATGTGTTTGAGAATATTATTACTGCTCAACTCCAAATGTGCGTGGGTGGACAGCTGGACGGAGGACAGAGTGTGTAGGCGGCTGTTAGTACAAGCCCCACCACTCGTTATGACCTGATGACCTCAGCACAGGCCAGTGGGAGAGTGAAACAGTAGGGTGGTGGTAGCCGAAAGCTAACAGAAGACTGTTGCCTCTCTCTGATCCGTAAACAGAGACAGGCCCACTCTGACACGAGAACATCAGCGAAGCAGCTGACGAGACTCAGAGAAGTCCAACATAAGAGTAATGATCATCTACGCCTCAATGCGACAATAATCTCTTCTAACTTCATCAGGACAGTTCGTACCAGCATGCTTTCAATATGTTCTGCATCATAATGCCCCTCACCCCCTCACTCAAACTCAGTTAACAATGATAAAAAAAAAGCGGAGGCTCTCTCCAATCCTGCAGATCCTGCAACTCTGCTCTGTGCCTCAACACCTTAGTGCCACAGAGTGTGAGCAAGATGCTAACATTGACTTATTACAAGAGTGTACCGCCAAATGTATAATTACGCTCCTTTTGTTGCGCCTGTTGTTGTTGAAAATGTAATTATGAAAGATGAAACACAGCCTTCAATGAGATGGCTGTAAAATAGCATAATTAATATGGGCTTTTGCGAGAACAATCCCCGCTTTACAGGAGCCCCACATTGGCCGCGAAATTAATTAAGTGTGCCAGGATTTATGGCCTGTGCTTGGAAATGAACGGAATTAATCGCAGTCCAAAGATGGATGGTTGCTGGAAAATGATGATGCCCAGGACCATGTGGGGGGAGGTGTCTAACTGCTTTAGGGGGGCACACTTGGAACAGAGTAGAGGGTTTTGACACAATTATACACCCCCAGACAACAGCTGGACTAACGATGTGTTAGAGAACTTTTTGGGAGGCTGATTGAAATTATAAGCTGTTTTAAAACACTTTAAACCCACATGCACACCTAACAAAGCTCCACTGTGGCTTCAACGTTGGCAAAGTGGGTATTTCTTGGATAGCAGCAAAATTGCGCCTGAGTTGTCGACTGTCGTGGACGAGTAATGTCTCATTCTCCATGTCCTTCTCTATCTACTCTCCTTTCAGGCAGATAAACAGTAACCATGTAATTGGACACAATTACCACAATTTTAGTATAAACACAATTATTGCAGCAACCAATCCAAAACTAACAGCATGTGACAAGCAGACAATTATTGAGTACACCACTGCTAATTTGGCTCATAATTTTTTTTTTCAGTATTCATTTGGGTTCCTCTATAAGCTTGGTAACCTCGTCTTGTCAGATATTTGAGGCTTAATTAAAGAGAAGCAACATTTATTTCATTAAATGATGTGTCTTGTGCACTGTTGATGGACATTGCCACAAATGTAAGTGAAAAAAAGATTTTGTCTAAGTGCTTTAGAATGTCACACTGATTCGAAACAGTACTGCTACACCTGCTAAGTCTTGGAAATTTCTCTTGAAAACTCACTTTTTTACAGTGGCTTTTGATGTGAAACAGTTCAAGTTTCATCCAGTGTGGCGTCTTCCTGTCTTGGTCTGTTTTTAGGTCATTCTACAGTATTTGCTTTCTGAATTCATCTGTCAATGGCTTTTCAAGTTGTTCTTCCTTGGAAAGCACTGATGTCAACTGTTTAACAAAACTCTGACATTGATGAAAAAGAGAACCATTAGACAATTAAGAGTGGTCCGTTTATTTACACACCTAGGATACAGGTGCCAACATCAGTTGGGTTGAAGAATAAAGAAAATATCTCGTCATTCCATGTCAGTCCCACCATTGGCTCAGCTGTTTATTGATTTACATGTCTTTAACTCTGACCTCCTACAGTGTCCTCAGACCCAAAATAAGTCCTGCAGCCCGATTTCCCAACCCTCCTACTGCTTTGCCATTCAGCGAGTGTGTATGTGTTGCAATAATGGAAAGCTAATTACCCACCTCCCTTGTCCCTGGACAGCGCCACAAAGTCTGGGTTAGGTCTCTGTGTGGGATGGTTCATGGTGGTAATTAGCTTGATACACACACATATGAACACTCACCGACAAGATAAATGAAGGCTGGGTGGGTGTCTGTTGTTGGACACTTGATTGGGCAGGTACTCAGGGAGTGTTTTGGGCCTCCGGAGCATGTCCGCTCCGATAATTATGTGCAACTGTGTGTCTGTGTGTGTGCACTGGTGTGTCTGTGGCTGTGTCCCTACCCTGCCGAAAAGGAGCTCTCAGCCCCAAATTGCTGTCTCTTGTCTCATTGTCAGAGTGATTATGAAATATTGTTTAATTTACTGGGTGGTAGAGACTTTCGTGATTTTGATGAATCGAACCTTTTATTTCTTCATTCCCTTTATTGTCTAGTGGTTAGGTTAGGTGTCTCATGTTCATGCCCTCAAGTGAGTTGAATGTTCTGCTGGCTCCCATGCGAAAAGAGCACAGCATACAGTTTTAGAATAACAGAAGCAGTTTACTTTTGTACTGAGACATAGTTTATGGAAACTGAAGTTTTGTAAAGTGTGTGCTTTGTGTGTTATTTTATTTTTCATGGAATATCATTTACATCTCCCAAAAACATCCATGATTCTGTCTAAATTATTTAAAGAGTAGGCAAGTGCCAAAAAGCATATGGAAAAAAGTAGAGGAACTCAATTTAAAAAAGCCTGCCTTTAAATACCCTATACAAGTTGGTTTGATGAGTTATATTAAAATATTTGCCTCCTATTCATTTCCTTATGAAAGTTGACAGTGACAGATCCTCCTTTGGGGTTAATTTACTTCATCAATAAAGACAGCAAAGAACTAGAGAATAATGCTGGTGGTTCACATTCCAAAACAACAAAACTTACAGCCAGAGCTGCAATGGGAAGGTTAAATCAAAGCATTTTCATTTCTTACAATGGTTCAGTCAAACTCCCGAACTTGTCCTGACACAATTCATCCTGTCTTACAAAGCTTGAAATATTTTCCAAGATAGAACATTGATCTTCTAGCAGTGCCTACGCCTGCTCAAGACAACCCAGACGATTTTCATGTGTTGTTCTATTATGGTGGAACAACCGACCGAGCAATTCCAGAGCCATCCCTGTTTCTCCGCCCTGGAGTTTCCTGCACCCTTTATTTCCCACACCTCCCTCAGTGCCTCCACTCCAACTGTCTCCTCTGACAGAACGTGACTGGTGGACTTGTACCTAACTGCATAGCTGTATTCTCATTTCGTTCCGAATGGGGGTGAGAAAAAAAAAAAATCACCCTACTCTTCACAGACTTGAACTTTTAAAGTTGAAAACGTGCATCAGCTTCCTTCCACTTCAGAATTATGGACTACTTTTTATTGGTCCATCGTTAAACTTTGGCTGAAACATGACAAAATGCTTAAAAGTTCAAGTGCAATAATTTTACAAGGAACAATATAATTCATGTTCTGATTGTTTTTCATTTTTAGCAAAGGATGCTTGCCTCTTTTCTTGCCACATGCCAAGTCTGCATGAACACTTTTGCAAGACTTTGAATGTTAGTTTCAAAGAAATGCAAAATTTTCTGGCTCAAACGTAAACCACACTAAACCATAAATTTTAATATGGGCATCTGTCTTGTGTGAGAAAAGCCTTTGATAGTGAAGAGGTTTTAGTATAAACAGGGCGTGCTGCAGGCACTATTGGTTCTCAGTGTTGCTTGATATGCAGTTCTCATTTTACTATTCCTTTTTGATCAAACCATAAAAAATGTGAATGAGTGAGGTCCCATTTTGATTCTTTCCATTCATTGCACTGTCTCAGCCTGTTATTATGATTGATTTGGGTCTGGAAAGTATAGTGCTTGGCAGGCCCGTTCTGCCTGTACTTCATCACCAAGCATTGCTAAATGCTTTAAAAGCATTGATTTGCCTGAATTACAACATGGCATCAGACCTCTCACCTGTCTGCTCAAAGCACCGTCTGAGCATGCATGTGTGTGAGTCGGCATGAGCGAGAGTAAGTACAGACAGATTGCACCTCCACATATCATAACACTAGTCTCCCCCGCTCCTCTTTACCCACACCAGCAGCACACCCCTCATCATCTCTGTCTCATCGATTTGGCCCATAAAAGGTGTTTAATTCAATCAAGAGGAAAGTGAGTGCCTGTTTTTCTGGGTCCCTGTCGATGGCGGTATAATCAGCTTGAGTGGGTCTTCACCTCCCCTCCTCTCACTCTTATGTAGTTTCTAAAAACTAGTGTATGTATGTGTCTATTTTTGCACTGCTTGTCTTTCATGACTTATTCATCAACTTAAATATGTGCACATTTCTTTGGATGCATAATAGGAAGAAACATACTTGGAACATCGGAATAGCTCAAGTTAGAAAACAAATATATACATGCTTTCACTTTAGAAGTATTTGCCAATTAAATATTTGTGGAAAATGAGAAGAAAGAACCATACAGTCAT
Organism: Alfaro cultratus; assembly: GCA_903066825.1. Classification (NCBI taxonomy): domain Eukaryota; kingdom Metazoa; phylum Chordata; class Actinopteri; order Cyprinodontiformes; family Poeciliidae; genus Alfaro; species Alfaro cultratus. The sequence continues at coordinate 13,836 of CAEFZX010010286.1, forward strand.
GTAGGAAGTACATTTAGTTAATGATTGTCATCCTTCTACAAAACTAAGCCCAAATTTGATGTGAGAAAACCTGCACTTTTGCACAACCTCTGGGGCAAATTAATTAAGCCAATTTATAAGACAGTTATCCAAATGACCACATGTAGCTGCTCCCGTTGCCAAATCATTGCTCAAAACACCCCACAGTAAAACGTTCACATAGATATAAAAACATCACAACCTGGTACAAAAAAAGAAAATAAAAATTTTATAGGTTATTTCTACAGACCCATTCCCAATCAGACCATCTCGTTTTTTCCCTAACAAAGCCAGAAACATTGACTTTTGACTGCCCAACACTAAATGTTGCTTAGTCCTCCTGTTCCTAGTCCTCATGAAAAGCAAAAAAAAATTACAGCTTCATTTAAAATATGAACTTTATCAGCAGTTTTTAATTCCTGATTCTATTTTTAAAGTTACATGAATTTTATTTGTTTGAGTTGTATGTGGATGTAATTTTACTACATTTGATTCTTTAGTAATGTAAATATTATTGTGAAGTGATTTGCTCTGTAAATAATAAATTATGGCTGTAAAACAAGGGCGATGAGAAGCCATGGTTCAGTTATTGTGTTATAAATGTGTTAATGAAATTTGCTTTACATCAGTCAAACAAAATAGTAGTTTACAACTTAATTACTGTTATTATGTAGTTTTTTAAAATTATTGTTACTTATCATAGTATTTGCTATTCTTATTTGCAAAATATTTCCAATTGACTCAAATAGGATAGCAAGTTTCTATGAATATCAGTATTCAAATCTTGTTACAGATTGTAAATTGAGAGTTAAGTCTGACACACTTAGCAGAGGGATATATCTAAAATATTTGGGGCTCTGGCCCCAGAGGAATGGAGTTGATTTTTTCCCCAGATATATCAGTCCTTTGTATGTTAAAGTGTGCATTAAAGGTTGTTGTCCCAAAGGAAGGTGAGCTTCTAACGCAGTCCTAAGTCTTTCACAAACTGTAAGAATAATACCAAGTTCCTCCAGTTCTCACATGTAGTTTATATATCGCCATCCATCTAAAAATCAATTCTTATCTGCTTCCCCGGCCCAACATCATGATGCTGCCACTGCTATGTGTCATGGTACGGGCTGTCTGTTATTATTAGTTGTAGTCACTTTTAGCTTTTTGCATGCATGACCAAAGAAAATATTTTTACTTCTCGTGATGAGAGAACCTTTCAGATTTCTTCCGGTGTGTCCTTCACGGCTTGTGGCACACTAACAGCGGGACTTCTAGTAGCTTTCTCTAAATAACATCTACAGTATATGTTAGTCTTCCAGTTAATAGTTATGCACTATTCTGTGCTTATTTATCATTCAAAATTCCCCCACCCCCCCAAAAAAAATAAATAAATCAGACACAATAAGTTTGTGTCTGTAATATGGCAAGTTGTAAAAGTTCAATGTTTCTGAATACATTTGCAAGATTTTGTGTGCTACGTGTTACTACTCCAGCTTACTTTGCTCTGTAAGCAGCAAGAGAAAACATATTTGACTGATGTTGGAAATTAGCAGCATTGCTCCCCTTCCACCATGACAACAGATCTAAGTGACATCATGCCCATAAAGCTGAAGTAATCAATACAAGCCAGGAGGTTGATAATGTAAAAAATTCAGATGGTCTCTAATTAGTGTACACAAGAACCCACTCCTTGAATTTTAGTTAGAATATTCGGACCAAAACATAATGACCTCATACGGCCACAGGGACATTCCCGGCCCACCACCGCACCAATAAGTTCCTCATCACAGATGCAGGGTCCACTATGACCACATTAGTCACCAGCAGCGCCCTATCACTGACCCCCACAAACCACGATGTAGACTACGTACTCTGGCCTGGCCAATCAACTCCGTTGTCAACACCAACCAAACCAATTAAAGTGTCTAATGAGCGTCTTGTATAACACTAACATTGCCATTAAAGAGCATTTAAAGAGAGCACAGGGGTATCGGGTGGAGGGCTGTGGGTTAGCGTGTCATGGCTTATTAGTATTCAAGCAGCGTTTGGTTTCCATTAAAGCAGCATTCATGAGTGCCTCGGGTGTCCATGAATACAATTCCTTGCGATCTGATGATTCACACGTCTGAGGATTTATAAACAGCTTTCACTCAGATGAGAACAATCTGAGCTCATAAAAAAACACACCTCAGCTTTCACTTGCAAATACAGAGATATGCAGGAGCAGAAGGAATAAATGAATTGTGTGTCAGATGTTTGAGAAAACAGTGACTTGACAGTATTACACAGGCACTCAGTTTAATACCCAGGCATAATATTGCTGAGGGAACAGGCCCAAGGCGCTACTCTCTTTTATTAGTCATTCACTGGGATTATGGACACATTGCTTCCATTACCTAAAGAGAGGAGCAGGAGGCCTGTCCCCCCTGGGGATGGCCAGATAACTCACACACAAACATTAACATACACTCTATGGCTTAATCCGATTTAAGCCTCAGAAGGTAGGTGTTCCTCCAAACACACTACATCATTAAAATGAACATGAGCTTCCACCTCCTTTACTAGCTACATAATAGAATCAATATTTCAAGAAAATAGAGACTAAACAGATCAACGATATCATAGTACAATAAAAACCTAAATATTTCTGTTTCTGCTTCTATGTACTTCACTAACAGCCAAAGCATTAGGAAATTGCACAGAATAACTCCACAACTGCATTCAAACTTCCAGCCATAAAAGCATGCACACTGTTGTCAGCAGTGATGAAATGAGGCTGATGGATTGCAGCAGAAAGAGAAAAGATGGACAGAGGAATTAGATTTGTCTTGATGCAGTTAAAGTGGAGCAACCTTACACCAATCAATCATGTCTTCAGTTGCAGTAGACAATTGGTTAATAATTCAGGAAAATTAATATATAAATATATATTTCAATTAATAAAGATTAGACTGTGTTGCTTACTGTTTTAGGGCAATGTAATATGCTTAAAAGACAAGTACCTTTTAACTAAGTTCATATGCATTTCATCCACCTAGATTATTAACTCTTCATCACAGCCATTAAATGCCTTAGACATTCCATCCAGTTGTTGAAGGTGTTTATCAAAAACATTAACATTTTGTGTTTGCTAACCTCTCCTGGGACATTAACTAGAAATGCCTCTTATGGTCAAATAAGACCAACAATGAATTTTTAGCAACAAACACAGGTTAGCTGAGTATGAAACAAGTGATAAATATCTGTTAAAATGGCTCATTTCCACTGTTCAGTGGTATTTCTGTGATGCTACAGTCCCGTTTTCCTCTCAAATGCCCTGGAAACACTGTTAGAGTGCATGGCACCAAGAGGTATTTAAAATATCAAGATAGGTAAACATCTGGGGGACTTTACCAGGGCTTCATGTTGTAACTGTTGCTTTGTAACGGGGAAGGTCAAGAGGCCTTTCTACATGGATACTGCATATTCACCCAATGAAACTATTAGTACTCTCTGGGTACTGTAGTTTCCTCCTTAGGTGAAAAACATGTATAGAGACTATACCTCTATAATCTCTCCTTAAGCGTGAACGCATGTTTATAAGGTTGTTTCATTTTTTTGAATCCATGTTGAGCTGTGATGAATTGACAGCCTGTCCAGGACTTATCCCTCATCTCACCTGTTGACTGCTGTAGTCAGGTATCAACCCACCCAGTTCACCATCCATAAAATCAACCTTCTTCCATGGTGATAACATTCCTCAGACCCAAATCCTAAATTTGCGATGAGGAGAAGAAGAGCTCATAGGAAAAGTTACAGCACTCTTGATAATTGACAGAGAGAGTAAAAGGAGGAAAGCCAAAGATCCCTTTCTATGGATATAAACATGAGGACACCCAGAACAGTACCAGTCAATGCCATGATGCCAATAATTGTTCTTTCAGTCATTCAGTTATTTTTTGATGTAGAATTATCACCCCACTAAACACATGTATAGTTTTTAATGTGATAATTGGATGGTTCAATGAAGACTGAAGAGATTTTAAGAAATTTTACAGATCTTTTTAGAAGTGCCATTAAATGTATCAGGCACCAATACTAACAGAATCAATTTATGTATTTACACTACCTTTGAGACACGTTAATACATGAAGAAGAACATGTATTTTGATGGGTAAAGAAGTTTACATTGCAACTCCTGTCATGTGACAGTTACGACATATAAACATTTTGTGTATAATTGCACATTAGGGATACAAAATTAAGAAGTGTCCTTAAAACTTAAAAGAACAATGTTGAACTGAAATTCATGTGTAAACATTTCTCAATTAGTGGATGCATGACTGTAAAAAAACATGAGCAGGTGAAAGCAGTTGCCTATTGACATCAATTCAGAGGATTAATGTGTCCTAACAAATCTCAATGTTTTATTTTCTGGCAGCACCTCGGTTATGAGCTTTCAGTCTTTAAGGCTGAAACTTAATGATGGACACCCTGTTAAAGTGCACCTCCGGTGCTTCTCTCATCATGACCTGCTCTCATGTACAGTTAGGAAATTCACATGTGCTTGTATGTGCACACATATTTTAATATTTACTGCCTTAAACATGCAAACCCACAGCCCAGCACCCACTCTCCTGACCCCCCAATGTGGGCATAAATTTCTCCAGCTGTGACCTAAAAGACAAATAGCCTATAAAAGTGCCAGTTGTGTTCACACATGCGTTCCTGGCACAATCAAATCAATTTCCTCTAAGTAGTCATAAACATGTTCTCTTTTAAAAGGTGAGGAAGGGGTCCCATTATCCCCAGGCCCCCTGGCATGCTCCTCCACCCAAGAGGTTCCTCTGAAAGGGTGAGTATCCCGGCCTGATCCATCTCAGGACTTTCTGTAGCCCTGAGACACAGCGAGATCAGGACCTCAGCCGTGTCTCACTCTTCTGATCACAACCAACATCCATTAATCAGTAGCAGGCAGTATGGTGACAAAGAGCCCGCCTGGCAGGGGTTTACCGTCCAGGGGCTACTCTGCTGCTGCTGAGGAGCTCAGCCTGAGTTCCAGGCTTGCACAAGAGACACTGCTGTAGTCAGTGGTATTAATCAGTATCTGTTATGAATGAGCACCAATTTTGAAAAAAAAAAAAAAAAAAAAGAGAATGAAATCTTCGAATCTCCAAGATGTATATTCACATCACATTTGTCTTCATCAGTCTTACAGCACTGTATCTTCTATTGTAATGCGCTAAGTGGTGTAGCTTCAAGGGTGGTACTAAGACTACAATTCCCCTGGTTGTCCTTCCCATAGTGAATGATTGTAATTGTAATTGACTAAATCTTCCTTCTGCACATAAGACATATGTAACTCACTGCACACCCACCTTGCAAGTGCTTTCATTTTTGCTCCCACCTTGTCGTCTGATAAACCTTGGGCCTCCAGCTCATGCTCATGGGAGTTGACACTCGGCTCGTACAAATCCAGTTAATATTCAGTGGGTCATTAAAGATTGATTGTGAGCTGTAAAGTGGGGAGAGAGAAAAAAAATCACACATATATAATGACACAAAATCTTTGCCATCAATGTGTAATTATGCTATATGGAGGATCCTTTGTCCTGCTGCTCCCCTGTTCCTTGTTAGTGAATGTTAGGGATGCGCAGGTCTGGAAGGTGGAGATACATGTCCAACTCAGGCTGACCTGGGCCGGACCCAAGCTATTAAAGCCGGGTCCGTGCAATCAGGCAGAAGATTGCCCCCCTGAGAGAGAAGTTCATTTTTGTTGCTGAAATATTTAGGAGCCTGAGCATGCCCTAAGAGACAGGAAGTAGAAGTCCTTGACAGACTTTGGTATTTATGCTGGAGGAAGTAATCCCTACGTATCCCAATCCAGATGAGGTGATGTGTGTTAATGCTGGAAAAGAAATATGCTCTGCATTATTGTATATGTGCATCTTGTTGGAATCTAATACCTTTGTCATCTTTTTAGACATGTTTGTGTTTTGTTAGTTTGGGTTTTATTTCTTTCCCTCACTTTCATTCTTTCCTTTTTTCTTCTCTTACCCCTTTTCTCTCTCTATCTGGCCTGCCTGACCCTGCCTGTTTCCCTGGAGTCCCCAACCAAGGCGATGCAACAAACACAATTTTGGTAATGTCATTTGCAGCATGGATGAAGGAGAGAAAGTCCTGGCTGTCAGAACCACCTCAACGCAGCAGCAAAGAAAACACAAACCGACACATGACAGATTCTTCGGTTTGTACAAATGGACAGCTCCACTGCTCCTCTCACCTCTTCTCTCCTCCGTTCTCGACCCTGACACGTTTTCTTTAATTTCCAAATATCTCCCTCTCTCTAAACCACTTTCTGAGCATCTTGTCCTCTCCCTTTGCCCTGAGGGATGTCAATTTTTCATTTTCACCAGCCAAAATGGGCAGGAATTACTGCATTAATAAGCAAGTGTATGGCCAAGTCACCTCATCAGCTCTTATTAAATCAAACTGTCACTTGAATTCCTCGCTTTCATGCAGATGATCCACAAACTGAGGATATTCCTTCTAAAATGGACATAGGCCTCAGACGCTAGTTATCAAATTTAAGCACAAAATCTTTTCATGCTAATGATAGGTATGAGTTAAAAATGCCAAAAGAGAAAAAAAAATCCAATATGAGAGTTGGACAAAAAAATAATCAGCTGATTGTCCTTTGGGATTATTTTCCAACAACTACTAGAGCCGGAGAACATACCATGCAATGTTCTTGCAGAACTTACAGTTTGGTGCAAAATCCAAATCTTTATCCCATTCTTGGCAGAGGTGGAGTGGACTGATGAACTGCAGCAGACCTGGTGGTTGAGGCTTAGACAAAGTTAATTCCTCAAAGAAGCAAAGATGGTTTCAGGTGAACAAAACATCACCAAATTTAACCATTTATTATGAAACTGTAGACTGTTGATATCTGCTGACGTAGCGGTTAAATCCCAGTGATACAAACATTTTCATTTTCAGTTGCTTTAAATTGTTTATTTATGGAGTGTGGCTTGCCTAGTTTTATTTTATTTTCAACAGCGTAAGGGAACTACGCTGTCAGAGAACAACACCCTGATAAATGCAAGCCAATCCTTTTTTAGTGCTGAACAAAAATTACATACAAAAGCAAAGAGTGACAAGGATTTGGTATTCATTGTCTAATGTTGGATCACATTTTATTTTTCTTTTTACAAACAAATAACCTAAATCTGTTTAGTTTGTTTTGTAGCACTTATAAAACACAGCAGATGAAGTTATTTGCAGATTTCTAATCTTTGCTCAGCATTTTTCCCTTTTCCTTCAAGGCTTATTTGCTTCAACCCCCAGCTCCTTCTGTTGCTCCATAAAAAAGATGGGACCCTCTCCATCATTGCCTCAATCAATGAAGATGATTGGACCAGTGAACAGGAACACATTGGGTTATAACACTTCCAACCTGCGTTGCACCTGATGTGACCCTCAGACACCCAAAGTCTGTTCACATCCTATTTGTCACGGCAGGTCTTTCCAAAAACGGGTGGGGGGACAAGATTGAACGTGTCAACAAGGAAATACGATCTCCAGTACTCATTGTTAACTCACCGGGGGGCGGCTTTTGCCAAATTCTATCAAAAGAAGCAACTGTGTATTAAACGACTATCAAAAGAAGGTCCATCATTTTTCATGGCATAATCACAGTGTCCCCAGAACTAACCTCTGCTATTGATCCACTGTGAAAATGTGTCAGCAGTGGATGCAATTGTGCCATCGAAGAAGTAAGGCCTTTAGGTTTATGAAGTCAAAGAGCGCTGTATGGCACGTGCAGAGGGGTGGGTTAATATAGCCACTTGCTCCATGTACAGATGGAGAAGGGACCTCAGAGTCACTTTTCTTCCCACGCTGTTGGCAAAACTTTGTCGCCTTGTTCTAGTGACCCGTATTGATGCAGCTGGGTGAGGGCTGGTGAGTGGGCGAGAAGGTTCCCAGTGGGCGTCGGGTCATGGATCCTGGGCTGACGAAACATTTAGATCTCCCACAGCAGAGAATGATGTGTTCAGTGTGTAGGAAGATGGCTGGTTAAACTTTAACCAGCCCCATCCTGTTCCTCATAACCCTCCGTCAGGCTGCCGGAGTGAGGACCAGCCCCGTGGCCTCCCTCCACCCTCCCTGACCCTCACTCTGTTAGGGACATAAGTGATGGATCGCCCCTCCCATTGTGTTTTGTGAGAGAGCCACTGCAATCAGAAACTCCTAGTTTCTCTGACCTTCTGAGCCAGAGTGGACAACGCAACACATTATGACAACCGGCTATTCAGAAAGGCAAAAAAAAAATAAATGGTATGTAGGTCAACTCATCTGCCTACATGATTCACAGTTCTCCCTTTCTTTATCTGCATAATTATTTTCTCCCACAGTGTGTGTAAACCGTGTCCAGAAAGCATCAGGAGCTGGCCAGGGGTGTAAGAAGGACAGAGAAATTTGGGAAGAAAGAGAAAAATGAGAGGTGCAAGAGAGGGACGAGAAGCAGCTGTGAGGAGTGACAGGACGTAGTGGGGATGACAAATGGCACTGGGTGAACTCAGGATATTGATGAGTGATCAGTCATGTACCCATGCCATCTCTGCCCAAACCATGTGTTCAATAGCACAGAATATTGTAGAGTTGCATCTGTCTTTAAGGTTCAAAGCAGTCTGACATTTTTTTAATACATTCTAAAAAAAATTGTCATGGATAAAGATAATAATATTTATCAACAGCGCAGAAATAGTTTAAATTATGTATATCTCGCTACTTCTGATTAAACATATTTAATCTCACATTGAAAAACATTAAACACATAACAACTTCATCTAATTTTGGAAGTAGTTTGCATTTCATTTTATTTGGGGAAATTAGTGGTTGAATTCAAGCACATTTTTTTCACAATTTTATTATGAAAACTATTGAAAATCATGGTACAAAAGAAAGCTAACAACGAGCTTCCTTTAAACCAGTGGAAACATTCAAATAGCTGATCACTAATTATAAAAGGAATTTGTTCGGTGTTCTGAAAATGCAGATTTTTGTAATAGTTATTGAGAATTGTATAGATAATTTTAGACAATTTTAATTTAATAAAATTTTAAAAAATCAAATTTTTTTTTTTTCAAAATTGACACTCATTTTAAATTGTTTTATTTTTTAACTTTGATAAGTGCTTGCCTCATCTTAACATCAAAAACAAACTGCTTGGCTCAATAAAAAAAATAACAATTTTAGATCTAAATTTGCCAGATGAGTGAATAATTTTGGCTTAACTGTAGACTAACGAGAGCATCAATAATATTTTGTAAGATCAAACTCAAAGACCTATTATTAATCCAATAAAATGTCACAAACAGACCTAAAAAAATCACTTAAAACTGTTATGTCAAAGGTTGAATCTGCCCCAAACCATGTTGAACAGCACAGAATATTGTAAGTCATCTTTTTTTCCATAAATGAATAACTTGTAGATATAGTTTAAGAAACTTCTACTTAGTAATGCAAACCTGGTATTCTAGAAAGCAAGTTAACTAATACATATTTGTTTCATTGTTATAGAATGTCACTTGTGATGAAGCACATTCTTTAAATTTCAAAACATCTTTTAGAAATTTTCTGTCTGAACAAGAAATTTATCTTAATTTATTGCTGAAGAAATATGTAACAGTAGGCAATGGTTGTAATAAATTACCAGCAATATTAATACAGGTCATGGCAATTACAATAAAAAAATCCATGCTAATTTGTAATGGTCCTCCCTTCGATTAGTCCATGTCTCCCTCAGGGTGAACTGGAAGAGTTAATTTTGCCGGTTAGTTGCAATGAGAGGATTTCAAGTCCTCACATAAGAACAGATTGATGCAAAGTACATTGGTCAAGTTTACCAAATTTAGAAAAATCTTAGCACTTGTTTGAGACAGTGGGGTCAATGTTCCACCCATCTGGGTCTAAACGGGACATGGTGGGTGTCAGGCAGATGACAGAGAGGACGCTGCCTTAGTCCATGGACATGATCGTGGATTGACATGCATGTGTGGGCAGACAGAGGGTGACACACACACACACACACACACATATACACACACACGCACGCAAGCATACGCTCCACCTCTCTCAGCTGACTCTGAGAATATGTTTGCGTGGGACAAGTCCACCAAGACCCATCCATCACCCGGGTCCAAATACGCCCTGCGCCACAGTTGACATGGGGTTAACAACTTGACACTGACGAAGGTGGGCGAGGCCCGTGGCAGAATGGAAACCGAGACAGAAAGAGAGATGGATTGGACTGTGATCGACATTCAATTTGAATTGTTATAAATATTTTCATTTAGCAGAAAAATAAGAACATGATCAAGTGTTCATACCCCTTGAAGTGAGTGTGATTGCATCCGTTCGCGGTAACCGTTCGGAGCTGCACACAGGAAAACAAGCAGTGATGTATCTGTCCATGACCTTGTCCTTAGTTCAGAGTATTGCTTTTGCACTAAAAAGACAAGCTTGTCAACCCAGCAGCCAGAGATGAGTTATGTTGGACTTGTTCATGCAGACATTAAGCTTCCTTTCTCTCAGTAATCACTATGCATTATTACACATTAAACATGCACTAATGTACAAGTGATCAATTCTGTGGTAAGACAAGAACCAGAAAGTGATTAAAAACTTTTAGGGAGCATTGATTTAAAAACTACTTTGTGTAGAAAAAAAAAGGTAACACAAGCAGCAAATACAGTTGTAAATCAGCGGCTGATGAACAGCTCGGTCTTTGTCCATCCCAGGCCGGGGATGTAAAGTAAATCTCTGAGTGGCTGTGGCAGGAATGCAGGTGGATGGAAAGCGCAGGGGAAATGTAGCGTAATCTCAGCCTCAGCCACGTTATCGGCCGGGCTTTTTAACACAGGGGCCAATTTAATTGCACTTAAAGCAGAATGGCAGAACATCAATCTTGATGAGTGGATCTGCATCACAGCGCTCCCAGGCTAATCTATCACTATCTATGCCTCTGGGTAGAACCCCCCACCCACCACCACCACCGCCTCATCCACCCAAAAAACTCTAACGCTCTCATACGTACCCATGTTACTTAGACGTCTTAACTGAACTACAACTATGCATTTCTGAATCTTTTGTTCGGCAATCCACAATATCTAATTTAATAAACACAAATTTGTAAACCATAGCATGTAATCCAGCTAAATACATTTGTGAACAATGCAAATTCTGAATAATTTTTCATAAATATTTTCCATAGGTTATGCACCTGGAGGGTTTGTGGCTATAATAAAATAAGTCACAACCTCTTATCTCTGTGACCTGTTGAGTCGATGAGCAAACTAGTGCCTTACACTTTTTAACATTTTGTCTCCTCACAATCACACATTTTACTCCTTTGTTGTGATTTAGGCAACATACAAACACATTATGTAGCATGTGATTGTGAAATGGAAGGAAAATGGGTCATGGTTGTCAATTTTATTTCAAATAAAAATGCGAAAACTGTGGTGTTGCAGCTGCTGTCAGGTTGGATGGACAATATTTGAGATCATAGATTTTCAAGTCTGACAACAGATTGTCAGTTGTAGTTTTTGGTTTGTGCTTTGACTTGACCAATCTAGCAGATTAAAATCCTTTAATCAGATTCCTTTATTGTAGCTCTTATTGTGTGTTTGGGGTTATTGCACTTCTAGAAGATACATTTTTCTTTCAGTCTCATACTTTTTAAGATTTAAAAGCTGTTCTTTGAGGATTGCTCTGTATAAATTTCCATCATCCTGCTTCCACTCTTACCAGCTTTCCCATCTAATCTTAAGAAAAGCATCCCACCAGCATGCTGTTGTCATCACCATGTTTCACAGTGTTAAATGTTATTTAGTGTCTTTATTCTTGCCACAATTTCAGAGAGGACAGATTCTCTAAATTAATAATTGTTAAGAGATGTTCACATCTGAGCTGTGGATTTCTACAGCTCCTCCAGTAACCATGGGCCTGTTGTGGTTTTCTCTACTACATTCTCTCTTTAGCTCAACAGTATGGATGTCTTGGTTCCCATTTGTTATGTAACTTAACCCTGATTTAAACTTTTCCACAAATGTATCTTTGACCTTTCTGATGATGCCGTTTTTTTGCACTGAATTTTATTTAGGGGTATCATCCTGCTTCCACTCTGTAAATACAGATCCACACCACATTTGTTACTTTTATTTGTAGTTCACATGAAAACTCTGTCTCATTTTATTCTACTTCATTATTGTAGTCCACTTTGAATTGCTCTGTCACATAAAATCTCAATAAAATACATTGAGGTTTGTGGTTATAATGTGATGAAATGTGAAAAATGTTGAATGGATATGAATACTTTTACAGAGTACTGTTATGCTTTGCATATGCAGACAGTAAGTTTTGTAGAAGCCGTTGTGAGGAAGTCCATTAAATATGGAACCAAATATACCCTCTCATATGAGTTTTTTGTATGCTTGACTGTTTGTCTCTGTGTTGCCCGGTGATGGACTGGAGACCTGTCCAGAATGTACCCCACCTCTCGCCCAATGGCCGCTGAAGATCGGCACCCCGTCAACCCCCAAATCAGATTTTTACAATTAAAGCATGTACATAATAGGGTTAACTTTTTAAAAACAAAATTGTCAGTAAACAGCACTAAACAATGTCTTCATAATGTCCAAACAATCCATTTAGACTGTTACTTTCAACTTACAGTAAAGTTGTTCAACTTTACTGTAATTGTACAAAAAACAAATCAGAGAGAAGCTTCAGGACTCAAGCCAATAGTTTTGTGGTTACAGAATGGTAACTACCTCCTGTGCCAGAAGCATCTTGAACTCTTAGTGGCCATGAAACACTTAAATACAGAAAGCTTCACCAAAGCCATAAAGCGTAAGGGAGATTTTTCAAGTTTTGAAAGGTAGGGACAGAGCCTATAGTAAGAGGAGTAATGATCCCTTAATGTGGTGGCTCCCTCAACCACTCGCACTCTCTCCATCCCCGCCCCCTGCTTCCCCCCTTCCTCACGTCAATTCCAGCTGCTACATTAGCAGGGATAATAAATGAGACTCCAGCATCACAAGCATAAACTTTTTATGACCCACCTAACCAGCCTTATCAATTGTGGATGTGATTACTCCGCCAGGTGACAGATGGAGAGACGAATGGACAGTGGCTGATGGAGGGGATGGAGACCAAAGGATGCTTTCCAGGTGGAATCAAAGAATTATTTAATATAATGTTCATCAAGGAATGATGAGTGTGAAAAAGCCAGAGGAGGAAGTGTTAGAAAAAAAAGAGGGGTAAAAGAAAAATGAGGGTAGAATGAAGGAGTTGAGTAGTGGGGAAGATGGGAGTTTCTCGAGTGCTGCTCTGGGTAGCTGCTATGAATGGGCTGGTAAGATGGAGTGGACAGGCTGTAAGGCCCCAGTGAAAAGGGCTTTTCTCTTCTACATGATAACTTTGATCCCTCCTGTTTCCACATACCAGTCAGCAATATTGTTAAACAGCAGTGGGTTAATACTTTAACTTGGTCCTTATGTGCAGAGGAAGGTTGGAAGTGCCTTCCCATTCTTTACTGGCAGGTGTCTCCAGAGAGTTTTGCAAAGAGTGGCTGGAAGGGGGACATCAGGTATTGTCTGGTTTCTCTGTCTCTCACAGTATAATAACCTTGTGAAAAAGAAAAACTTATCAGTGCTTGTATTTTTATTTTATTTATCTTTTTTATTCATTAGTTTCTGTCTTCACTTTTAATTTCTCTTTTTTTAGTTGTTTATTGTTTAGGGTAACTCATGTTACTCCTTGCATAGTTATACATTATTCATGTTCTGTCTGTTTCCCTGTTCATCAGTTCTACCTTGCTTCTCTATGCCATCTCTCTCTCTCTCTCTTTCTCTTTTTCTCTCCTTCAGCCTACCTTCTACTCTTTCCTCACAGCTGCATTCTGTTTCTAATTGGCACTAGTACATTGTTTAGCAATCAAGCTCCCAGTATTTAACCAGCTGTCCTATTAACTCATGCTGGTTCCTTCCGTTGCCTAATGCCACCCGGTCTCCGTCTTTTCCCTGGCTCTCTGTGTGTTGTTTTGCATTTTCTTAACAAACTCCAACTATCATCATACACCTGTACTGCTGCTTGCATGACACTCCAAATCTAGTCATATAAATCATGACAATCCCAGTAATCAAAACATTTAACATGAACTAATGGATTTTAAAACAAAAAAACCCCCAGCAATTATTATATTGCTGCCTCTGAAATAATGCTGTTGTCTGTGATGTTTATTTATTGTTGTTGCTAAGAATGTTGACAATGCATTAAAGTTAACTGTTTTTTTTTTTTATTAAAAAATTTGTGGAAAAAAAATGCTCCTTTAATCACAAGTAGATAAAATTAAGCCCAGTCCATCAACTACAAAGAACTTAAACTTTAGGTTATTTTGAAACATAAGTGGAGGAAGACAAAAGCAAAAATATGAAATAAACATTTGCAAGTAGCGGAAGCATTTAAATAAATGAGATAAGGGAAGAACCTCGTCTGGCATTTTATTGAAGACAGCAAGAGTGGTGATGTGCTGATCAAATTTGAAAAGTAAAGAATGAGTTTAAAAATGCTTCAGTTACATTTATTTATAGGGAATGTAGGGGTATTTTTTCACTTTATCCATATAATTCAATTGTGGATTTAAAACAGATATATATGGTGATATTATTTCTACTGCAATAATTTAATATTTATTTTTAAAGTTTTATACATTTCTTTATCAGTGGATCAAATGAATGAGGAGGATGTTGTAATTGAAATAATAAATGATATAATAGATTCATCAATTTTTATTTTTTTGGTGCCTCGTACATTTTTTTACTTTAAATATTGATTAAAAATTATGACATCAGTTTTAATTTCGAATACATTAAACAGAAAGTTTCATAGTGACAAAATTCATGCAATGCAGAAATCTTTTCTAGCTACAATATCTGCTCAAACACACGAATATCTATCTCACAGTAGTGGCTGTTCTTTCTTAGATTGCTCTTTTGCATTTCTACTGAGAACTCCTGATGCCAGTGAACACTTCGTCATGTTAACTGAGTGACTGATCACATGGACCCATGGTAAACATGTTTGACATGTAATGGCTGAAGTATGAGACCAGATTAAAGGTAATTAAAATGACAAAAAACCCACCATTATTTCTAACGCTGCTGTAATGACAGCCCTCCTCTGTTTTTTCACTCTGCTCATCCTTCTCCGCAGCTCAGCTGTGGCCACTGAATCATTAACCTGCGCTGTGAGTAGGATCTGCTGACAGAACATTCTGCTATTGTGCCTCCTGTCATCTTCAGGAAATCGGGGTTTTCCTTTGCTGTCGAGGCAAAGGACCACTGGGTGATGACTGACAGTCCCTCTTTGCATCCTGCTATTTATTTTGATCCCTAATTTATAAGTTTATAACTTATCACTCCTAGCGTTCATAACCATTTTCTGTTTAAAAAAGTTTAGTAAAAATCTATAGAATCTTGAAAAAAAAGTTTAATAAAAAACTTCAGACATTGTTTACATACTGTGTAGCACAGTATGTTACACAGCAATACACTGCGTAAAAGTATCCCCACTCCACTGTACTGTATGAACGTTCAAGAATTTTTGTATGTTTCTCAGCTAATGTGTACATCCATCTATGTGCATATACCCTGAAGGAGGTGATGGAGTGGAATGACTCTGTCAAGAGCTGCACAGACCTGACGCTTCCTTTACATGGCAGCTGAAAGGCTCCAGTGATGTATCAAGAGTCAGCAGAAGCATTGATCAGAACCGGGGTTAATCATTGCTCCGGGAACCCAGAAGAGACAGAGGCTGCCTGGGGAGAGGTAAGCAGAGCTAGTGGGCGGCATCTCCACAGGAGGCTGCGAGGAAATGGAGAGGTTTTCTGTGCATCTCACTGTTGCACAGAATGCTGAAAAGATTCAACTTTTCATACAATTTTCTGTGTACCTGGCTGTGGAAAAGTTTGATTTAGGACCTAAATGTCTTACCCTGACTGATGGAACCATGTTCTCTGATTTCCACCAGTAAAACCTGAAAGAGAATGCTCAGCTATGATTTTTGAGGCCTTTCTCTCATGCACACTTTGATCATGCAAGAGAAACATCTGTAACACAACCATAAGTTAATCTCTGGACTGCTGAAAAATCCAAACTATAAGAAGGTTTTGAAGTGGACTAGTTAAAGTCTGCTATGCAAAGGTGCTGTAAGCTTTCATGCTCAACTTTCCAAATAGCATGAATTTTTGAAATTCAGCAAAGAGTGTGGCAAAATTTCAAAAACAATAAAGATTCTGAAATGTAGGGCAATGAATAAGTCCTGTTTCCTTCAGGGTAATGGTCATCAATTTGTGTGACAACATGGATTCAAAAATGCCACTTCTAAAATATGGGCAACTAGAAGCTTGGTCTTTTCAGTGTCAACTCAGCAGTACCCATTCAATCCAAAAGTTAATAATTCAAAGCAACCTGAGGAAACAGGCTACAAGCCAGAGTGACAACAGAGAGCACCAGAGGAAGATAGACACCAAAAAGAAGATAGAAACAGAGAGCCCAGTCCTTGAAGAGAGTCTCTTTACTGGAGAAAAAAAAACACAGAAACAATGTAATTTATTCTTGTGTTTACTAGGTAAACCCAAATCAGCAGAACCAGTTAGAGATCTCTAATGAATTTGGATCTCAAATTTATATTAAGGAAACCAGCTTTTAAATATCAAAGTCCCACACACTGAAAACAAGAAGTCATTTTTTTCACTTGGAAAGTGAAAGGTCCATCTATGATCCTCTTGACCTAATCAACATAAAATTGAGTAAGAAGACAGATAAGTTGCTTTTTGAAAACAAAACATTGTTTTCAATGTTGCTTAGACTCATATTCTGCTGTTAAATACTGATCTTGTCCTTTCTTATCTGCCTAAGTCTAACTAAGTATTTTCTTTTCTTTATGTTGCTGTTTGTTTAGTGGTGGTGCCACTAATTACGGAAAGTTCTGTATAGAAAAGATCACATGGTTTGGAGAAGGAATGTCAAAAATGAGAAGAATGGTAGAATGAGGGGCAGTGGGAATACAATGCAAAGATGTTCATCTCAGGAGAAGAGAAGAAAACCAAGGCTTCACATCAGGCCAAGAATCTGCTGATTGCACACATACATATAAGCAAGTTGGGAGAGACAAAAGAGAATCTGTCATTCACATAAGGCCATCACTTCTCCTTTTCATCTCTGGTTTTGTCCAGAGGTGTCCCCCTTTCACCTCTCCTCCGCCCTGCCAACACTTGACAGGCAAGTAAGTCATTAATGTTTAGCTGGGCAGTGATGACAGCACTGACAGACCCCATCTGTCTAAAAGGACAAGATGAGAGATGGGGACAGCCCATCAAAGGATGCCACTTAGGGAGTGAGAAGGAGAAACGATATGGCAGAGTGCAGTGGGGGTGCTGCTGGATGATCAGAAGAAGGCCCCGTCTTATGTAAAATGATGCTATTGTCATCTCTGTCCTCCCCTCAGATTCTATTTTTCCGTCTGTCCACCTACACCCCGCCAGCCCCCGTTCTTCTTCACGTGCTTGTCAGC
The DNA here is from genome assembly GCA_903066825.1 of Alfaro cultratus. Lineage (NCBI taxonomy): Eukaryota > Metazoa > Chordata > Actinopteri > Cyprinodontiformes > Poeciliidae > Alfaro > Alfaro cultratus. The sequence goes on from CAEFZX010010286.1 coordinate 31,464, forward strand.
AGTTTGATTCAGTACCTGCAGCTTAGTTACTCATTGAGCTAAAGAGGAACCAGAGCCGGTGGAGGTGTATGAACGGCAGACACCGCTTAACGGGGGCGGGGGTGTGGTTTGACTGACAGATCTGCCTGCATCATCCATTCCCTTCTATAAAGACACAAGGTACAAAGCACAGGAAGTGGAGGGAGGTAAATAGCTCCGAGAACAACTGTTACACTACAGGGGCGGTTAATAATTGGGAAGTTTTGGACTATCAATCTATGAGACAGACGATGCTTTGCTTTGTTTTATGTGTTGCTCTGGCTCTGATTTTCTAATTGACAAAAGAACCACTGTGGTCAAAACATAAAAAAAAAAAAAAAAACTTTCTCAGCCGCATGCTTCGATCAGTTTAAATAAGAAAAATCTGCTTGGTTTACTTCACCTGTTGATAACATTTTTGTGCAAACCTACAAAAATAAACATTTCTGGATTTGTGTTGATCTAGACAATATTTCCCTCCATCTTTCCAGATACGTCACAAGTTAATTGAGAAGGTGCTTTGACTGCCGTGACAAGTTAAGTAGAGGGAGCACCGCCATTGTCTTTCAAATCAGCTGTCAGTGTATTTCTGCTGTCAGCAGTTTCACTCACTACCTGCCTGGTTAATCATCGAACAAGTCCAGCCCGCAAGCTGCTGGAGATGTATGCCCACCATCACGCCGACACCACAGCAGCCACCCTCCACCCCCCCACCTCAACGCCTCCGTCACTGCCACAGCAGGACAACATCTGATTGACAGATAAGCAAGCACTGGCGCTTTTTCAAAGAAACACGGAGGAAAACTGGGTGGAGATGAGGGACTGGAGTTGAAGGGGACCCTCGCAAAAGAAGTGGGAGGTCGAGGAGGTATGTGTTTGTGTGTGTAGGTAGGTTGGAGGAATTTGAGATACATAAATTCCCTTCAACATGTGCTAAGAGGAAGCTGTGGTAGGAACTTAAAGATGTCCATAATTTTTGCATGGACTTTATGTGATACAGCAACACAAAATACTGAAATAGTCAAGCAAAAAGGATGAATATATTTAACTCAATGCATAAACAGTCTTTATATTCCCAAACTGCTTTAAACTAGAGGTGCACCGATTTATCAGTGTTGACTTTCTTAATTTCGGGAGATCAGCAATCGGCCAACACTTACATGTGACACAGATGTCATCCATCGATCTTTTCTACCTCAGGAAAGGTAAAAAAAAGTCAGTCACTGTCCTCTTCTGCTCTACTGTGAAAGAGGTATGACTGTTGGACCGGCCCACCAGGTGATGCCTGCATGTTTGCAGTCAACAATAGTCACTCCACTGTTGCCAACTCAGCAAATTTCTTGCTATGTTTTGTGACACTTCAAATGAAAAAAACTGATATCGGCCAAAATTGGAATCGGTACTTGCTGATCGGCCAGAAACCTGCAATCGGTGCACGCCTGCTTTAAACGTGTCACCCACTGTGTCCCTTTCATTGGTTTTCATTATGCTGTTTGTCCACCTATGTTCGCTTGCAAACTACCGAAGCCTTCACTTTGCCTAGCAATTTTGCAACCAATGCAGGCAAATAGTTGCACAAAATTTTGTTTACAGAGATCAGAGTAAAGGCAATGAATAATACAACACACTTTTAAAGCTTTTTATAAAGAAAGATTTATATATATATATATAAAAAAAATACATTTGGAAACCATATATCTTCTTCCTCTCACTACATAATTTTGCATTACTTTATGTCGGTCTATCATATAAAATTCCAATAAAAGACATGGAAGTTTGCGTCATGACATGAACAAATGTAAAAAAAAAAGTCTACAGGGATGAATACTTTGCAAGGCACTGTACATGACCATGTGAAGTGAAAACGTAACTGTAGTTGTCCTTTTTTTGCATGCAAGAAGAGGAAGCTATGAAAAAGTCTTGTCAAGTAAACAAGCACTCTTGTGAAAGTCAAATTGCCTCCCCTATTGGACATTACTGCAGCTACAACAAACAGTCATCCCACCTTCCGGATGAGGTTATCCCCTCGCCAGTTCTCTGCCCCTCCTTTTATCCCCTCATGCATGCCCACTGAGGTTTGATTTCAAATGGAAAAATTAATGGGAGAATAATAGCCCTAGGCGTCGCTTTCCTCCATGCACATCTCTGTAGGTCTACAGGGGCGTGGAGAACGGGGAATGAAATTAAGATTGGAATCGCCTCACTTGGTCTGCGATTCTTCTGTGACACATTCTCACACGAATGCATAAATGCGCCTGAGACCATCCTAACCCCACCCACTGTTACACCCCAAAGGGCCAAACTTTTAAATATTAGCACAGGGGCTGTAAGGATTTAAAATAAATAAATAATGAGCAATTCTCCTGATAGTTCTGTCAATTCATATTCAGTTTTACAGTGAGTTTTGGAATTTTGCAACAGCTCACCAATTACTTAAAAAAACAGATTCATCAACAATTCTTGTTCTCTTTGGAGCAATTAGAACTGTCACATAGGTATGCTGATAAATTTTAAGATTATTATAGTTTATGAAGTCATAATATTGGAGATTTTAAAGGGATCTTAAAGGGAACAAACTTCTGCCCACTCACACAAGCCGTACAAGATTCAGTTGAGCTGATACAGAGCCAGGCTGGTTGCAGGCAATACTAAATCAAAGTTAAGAGTCGATGCTCTCAGGCAAGCAATGCAAGGAGTATGCGTGCGTGACTAGTGTCGGGAGGGGGCGGGGGGTGCGTTAAGAGTTTAAAAGCGGAAGATGAGTTGGTGTAGAACTCGCATTGATGTTGGGGAAGCCCACTGGCACTTTCTGTTCAAACATTCAAAAGGACAGACCTGCTGAGCGGCAGCAGCCTGGATCAGAATACCCGTTCCTCCCGTTTCTCCTGACTTTGAGGAATTTTTCGGTGAACAAACTCCCAGTGCTCTCCTCTTACACTCCCCGCATCTCATCCCAGAAATCTGCCTCAGCAAAACTTGAGAAATGGTCTAACAGATTGAACTTTCCAGGGCCTCTCTCTCTTGCTCAAGACAAGAGAGAGAAGCACCTTGTCTGTCCAGTGGCCAAGTTCTGGCATTAGTCTGGTCATTCCTCTTAACTAAAATGCTAGAACTAATTTAAACAGATTTTTTTTTCTTGGCATGTACCAGACTTTGATTCATATGCCATAAATTTTATTTTACACTCGAGGTCAAGGTCATTGCTGAAGAGCTTACTGTATATGTTTACCTGCATTAACAAAACAAATTGTGATGTGTATAAGTTTATTGAGGTAGTATTCCTTCATTATTTAAAATATTTTGATCATTACACCTCTGTCATACAATTATTTTCGACCCTAATGTTAAAAATATGTATACTGAGCATACGAGGCAAGTCAGTGCCTTAAATTAGCTCTGAAAAGAAGGATTTAAATTATACATTCAAAATTATGCCAGCACCAAGTTTGCGGCTACAAAGAATTTGTGGGTTTCCGGCAACTTGCTTAGAGATGTTTATCCAAATATTAGAGGGTGAATGGGTAAATCAAAGACTCAATTCAGTTGACTGTGCTTCCTTGGAAAGGAAAACCTTTTACCAACTGACAGAATAAAATGATCTTGATTGCATTGTGTTATAATTAGGATGCAGTCTGAATGTAATATAATTCAATCTGACTCTATATGATTGTATTGATTTGACTTTATATTTGTGGATGGAAATTGGATCTGTCTGTCTTGTAAAGTGCCTTGAAATAACATTTGTGAATTAGCCCTAAAGAAATAAACTGAATTAGCCCTTAATATCGGGGCCATAGATAGAGTGGAGAAAAAGTACAGCTAAATTCAAACTTGTTCACCCAAATGTATTTTAAAGTCATTGTTATGTTGCTCAAACTCAAAAAAGAAAAGTCGCTGAAAGCATTAAATCAAATTCTTCAATTAATAAGTGTAAAACTTCTGACTTAAACTGTAATGTGATATTTTTCCAAAAAACAGAAATGAACACTTTGCCACTAACTTGTGGTAGAAAGAATTTATTCTACCTGGTTTTGTTCTAGTGTCTCTAAAAAGTATTCACCTCCTTGAATGTGTTACTCTTTTACCGATTTTGCAAATTAGTCATGATAAATAAAATATTTTTTGACAAAAAACCCCTTGTAACTTTAAAGTGAAAACTGATTTCTACAAAAATAATGAAAATTAAATAACATGTAAAATGAAATAAATATGTATAAATATTCATCCCCTTTAAATTGACTGACCTAATTCAACAGAGGTCCAGCCAATTAGTGTTAGGTGTCTCACAATGAGTAGAATGGAGATCAACTGAGTGCAGTGAGTGATTGCAGTATAAAGACACCTGCATCTGGCAGTCTTTTCACTGGTTAATCAGTATTCCTGGATACTATGACAGCATGAAGACAAAAGAAAAATTCAAGTAAATCAAAGGAAAACTTGGCAAGTATAAATCAAGGAATGGATATAAAAAAGTCTCTTAGGCACTGAACATCCCCTGAACTTCAGTTAAATACGTCATCACAAAATAGAAGGACTACAGTGCGTGTGAATGTAAATGAATGCAGCAAAAATATAGGAAAATCCTCGAGGTCATTTTGTTTCCATCTGGAAGGGAATATTTATTTTCCAGCAAGACAACACAAAGCATCCAGCTAAAGCTACAGAGAAATGCTTTGAAGACAAGATAAATTTTCAGGAGTGGACCAGTCAAAGCCCAGACTTCAATCTGTGGCTGGACGTGTTATGTAGTAGCTGTTCTCCACGCAACCTGACAGAGTCTGAACAGTTTAGCGTGCAAGAAAGCAGTTAGGCTTCAGTGTCTAGATATGCAATCCTGATTAAGACCTGTCCACGTTCCACACACACTTCATGCTGTGATTGCAGCCAAAGGTGCATCTAATACTGACTTGAAGGGGGTGAATATTTAAGTGCTTTTGTATATGAAATATTTTCTATTTGTCTTTATTTTGTAGAAATCTGTTTTTACTCTGACATTAAAGAGTGTTTTTGCATGTTTTTTTTTTTTTTTAAATCATAATTGATTTGTGAGAGCGATAATAAAGATAAACATCCAAGGAGGTGAATACTTTGCACAGCACCTCCACATAATTATAACACAGGTTTACTGCAATGTTTCCGAAACAGTCTGAGTTATAAAGAAAGCGTTCTTTGTGCATTATCCAAAAATTTCCTTTTGCGAGACCCTTGTACCTGTTCTGCCTGTTTAAGCCAGTTCAGGGATCTAAATCTGCAGATTGAATGATTTTGCCTTTGAAACCATCAAAGGAGAGCTAGACAAGAACAATACACTGAGTGAAAAAAAGCGCTGTGGAGAAATGTCTTGATTAGTAGTGGCATTGTACTCTTAATCCAAAACAATCCAGCGTCATCCCTTTGGGCACATGTTGCATTAATTGCTGCCTCAATAGAGCCTGCAGACTCTACCATCTAATGCTCTCATCAAAGAAGCAACACAGAGAACTTTATGAAATTTTTATTTAATGTTTTCCCTTCTCTTCCTTTTCCCCCCCTGTGCTTTCTTCCTTTTCTCTCTCGCCACCTTTGGCTCTCTTCTGCCTCTTAGGCGGCACCACCAAACAGACAAGAAATATTTCTTTCTGCCATGTTTTTCCATGCGACTTCCTTCCTGCCCAGAAGCACTCGAGTGTCTCGTTAGTTCTCTCACAGCTAACATCACTCCTGTGTCTGCCAGGAGCAAAAACCTGATTGGAGGGGGGTAAGAAAACATAAGGTTTATAAGGTTCTTTGTAGAGCTATAAAGCCGTAGTATTATTAAGCTGCAGTGATTAGAGCTACAGAAGGCTCTAAAGGAAAGAGATGTGGGAATTTCCCCTCCCCGTGGACAGTTACACTGAAGAGCCAGTTTCATCAGCAAGTTGTTACATTGCAAGAACATTGTTAGTATGATGTCCTCATTTCTTAAAAATAAAACAAAGGTTTATAGAAAGCTATTTCCATAGTTTCTTCCCTGTGAAGCAATTTTTGTCTTAATTCTAACAGAGAAAGCTAACCATGACTATTCTTTCTTGTATTGATTTCCTTTAAATATCTACTGCAAAGGGTTTGTGCCACTTCAACTTCCATACATTGCACATTTAAAACCAAACCAAGCAACACAAAGCACACAGGCGTGACTTCAAATTGACACATGGCTTTAATAGCAAAAACAATGTCCTGAAAAGTATGACATGCATTTGTATTCAGCATCTTTTAGTCTGGTGCCCTTCCAATGAACCTGCCTATGAGTTAATAAAGAGAAAAATATACAGATGTTAGGGCATTATGAAGATCAAGGAACACACCAGACACCCAACTCATCTACGAGTTAGAATAAGCCAGTCAAAATCCCACCATAAATCTAACAGAATGTATGCCAAGACCTGAAAATGTTCACAGATTATGATCTTGAGCCAGACTATAAATAAGAATGGAGAAAACTGTAGACTCTAACAGTGCAGAGCTGGTACACACATACCCCAAAGTACTGACTCATGGGGTCAGTACTTGAATGTAAAGTATGACTTTGTGCTGGTCTATCACATACAATCCAAGAACACTACATAGAGCGGTGTGGCTGTAATGAGATGAATTGGTATGAATGTATTTGCAATGCACTGTAATCAGTGATTGAAACACACACAAACACACCTCCAATACACATAGGTATAAATCACAGCACCTGATATCAGAGTCCAAAACTTAAATAATTATAGATCTTTAATTTCTTGGGACTTAGCACACCCTGACAGCAGGGCTGAAGAAAAAAAAACAAAAAAAAAACATCCCCCCCTTTTATATTGAGAAAAGGTGGGGAAATATCACACATTAGAAACGGATAGTAAAATGAAAACCTTACATCAGAGGGGGATAAAAACTTTCACAACAGGCCTTATAAGTAGGACCAAAAACTAGATTTGAAAAAAAAAAAAAAAAAACAAACACACAAGGGTTCGGTATGGGAGCTACTTAATCTGCTTGCAAGGATATTCACGTATCAGTTGGTAAACCAAAAATGCATTGCTTCTATGTAAAAAAATTGTATTACAGTCTAAAATTGATCTGAGAAATTAAAAGTTATTGGGGAAAAAAATAAATTATGCAAAAGCATACAAGCAAAACGAAAAAAATAAAAATAACCCTACCCAGCCCCAGAAAACACAAACCACTGCTGGAATTTTCTAACCCTGCATGCAAGCAATATTTGGGTGGCATTCAATATAAGAACTAAGATTTTGAAGATATAAAAGCAGTGAATTTTGGATTATTACGAGTTTCTATTCCAGCAACACGTCACAGCACTTTACATTTAAAGTTATAATACCTCACCATGTAATTTAAAAGTTGTATTCATTGTATTTCCACTAGGACTAAATTATTTCACTAAAATCTATTTTTGTATATCTGTGACACCGTTGTATAAAGAACTTAAAACCAAAAAGCAAAATGAAAGTGCATGTGAAAAAACACGTATAATGAAATCTAGGATGATCTAGTGTTGTCACAACTAGAACTGTCAGGGAAAGGTAGAACTCTAGTGCCCCCTGGTGGCCAAAAAAACCGACACAAAAATTAGGCGGAAAAAAATGACCCACACAACTAATTGATGCTGACCTTCTTGGATCTCCTAGTCCCCAGGATGATCTAGATTAGCCCTGTTAACTTTGGAAGTCAGAAATAAGATTTACTAGAAGGCACAAAGACACAAAGGGAGAAACATTACAATGAAGCAAACCACCATCTCTGGTTCCATTTGACCCTACATAAGTTATCCGTTTCAGCACATTCTGGAAAATAAAATGGAAAAAACACTCCAAGCAGAAACAGCATAGATTTAAACATACCCCTCTGTCTCTCTTTCTTGAGGCGGTTATTTTATAAGCACAGCCATTCTTGGCTAGCACATCATTTATTACTGTTGCTAGACAACGTTCCCTCATAAAGTTTATTTGTTGGCGATATTCAGCCACCTAGTGGTCGAACCCTCTCATAACATCAAGTATTGACTTTTTCCCCCTCTTTCGCCCCCCCAACAACTTTGAAAGTTTTTGGTTGTACGACACTAGATTATTACTAAATGAATGACTGAAAAGTAGTTAAAGTGATGCAAAACTAACTACAAAGAACACAGACTCAGTAGAGGGGAAGATAAAGGATTATCACACTGGAAACACTCCAGCCCTAAATCAAACAGTACAATATGTTTCAATCACATACCATTATTTATTGTTTTATCTTAAATCTTTTAGATTTTGAAGATGCAACCCAATGTGCCCTTTAAATAATAATTATCCATAGTGATTCAGTACAACCGTCCTCTGGATAGATAAATTGATGATACAGTGTGTTTTTTTTGTCTTTCCAAGACAATCTCCTGCTCTCTTCTCTGGATTCCTCTTTCCCTGCTGCTACATTGTTCCTCACACTTCACTTGTCCATGAGGGAACGCTGTAAAGCCTCCTGAATCATGGTGGCCTCATCTGTGGCGTAATCCTGCAGAACACCACAAAAGAAGAAATAAAAAAAAAAAAACCCGTCACACAAGAGATTAGTTGAAAACCAAAATCCATTACTGATGGTGTTGTACTCACAACAAAAGTATCATAGGAGAAAGTGTGTCTGATCTTCAGGTGCTGGAAAAAGTCAGTACTCCTGTAGTTGGGGTCTCCCCAAGGCATTGAGGCACAGATAGGACACACCTTACAAAATGAGAACAACAAAGCAACCATAAACAATTTATTGGTCATGATTAAAGACAAAAAAAAACAAAAACAAAAAGGATCACACAACTTTGTGGATTTCTCACCACTTGGCGCGTATCCCGTGCATGTTGGGAGGTGCAATGTTCAACAAGGCTGTCCTGATCCAGGTTCTGGCAGTTGCAGAAGGGACAGGAGAAAGTGAAGCGGTTTGGCACCGGGCTGAAGGAGAGGAACAGAAATAATTCTGTGATCAGTCTTTTTATTCATGATTACAACAAACTGAAGTGTAAGGCTGAATTTGTTATGAATTCGGTTTGCTAATTAAACTAAGGAACTTCTGGAAGACAACAAATGAAGTAACACAGAAGAGATGGTGCATAATTCTTTTTATGTAAAAACAAAATCCATAGTTTTCTTGACTTAAATTCCCAGAGTTTCCCCAAACATTTAGCTTTTTAAAAAAATATGTATCCTATGAAGGGATGGCAGTCACTTGCTACATGAGAAAACTTTTATTTATGGCACAGGCATAGACCAAGCAAAAAGGAAGGAATGGAAGACACAAGAAAGAAACAAAAAATAGGAGTGAGGAAGGAAGAACAAGGGAAAATGTATAGACAGACAGATAAAAGGAATAATATAAGAAAGAAAAAAAAAGAGAGGAAGACGAAACAGAAGGACGGACGCCAAGAATATAAAGAGGCAATAGAAGTGAAGGAACAAAAACGCAAAATGAGACAAGGAGGATACAAGGAAGACAGGGAAGAGAAATATAGAAGGAAAGAAGAATGAACGTTAGAAAGGATGGGCACAATTAATGGGCTAAAGATAAAGGCAAGAAAAGAATGACCAGGATAGAGGGCAGCATTAAAAAGGGTGAAAAAACAAATTGACGGACAGAAGAAAACAAGGAAGGGCGATAGCGAGGAAGGAAGGACTCAACAAAGAAAGTGAGATAGGGAAAGAAAGACAGGAAGAAATGCAAGGAAAGCTCAAATAGATGAAGAAAAAGAGGAAAGTAGGGAGAGGAAGAAACGGGAGTCACAGGGAATGTCATGCAAGGAGGAGAACGAAAAGGAGACTAAAGGAAAGGGGCAATAAAAGGAAGTCAGAGACTCTGGGATGGGGAATAGAGTCTGGAAAAACAAATATTTTTTTATTTGACTATTTTCTTTCCCATACTTTTCCAGACCTGGAAAATACTTCAAATCAAATTTGATACTGAGAAGAAGCGCTACACCCATTTAATTATACATTATACTTCTATGCTTCCAATATATTCCTTTTGTCATTTTCTTTATATACCAGTCATTTTTTCCTGGTAAATTGTGTATTTGTGAATTGTGCTATAGACATGAATCAGCTTTTTTTTTTTTTTTTTTTTTAAAATAGTATTTTGTCTTTGATACCAAATGACCTAAATAAATACATCATTAGAAACTCTATACCTCAGTAATTCTGACATAAAAAATTGATTATTTAAAGAAGCATTTTAAATAAGCAGGATACAGTAAGATTACTGGTGCTCTTTAAGCTTGAGTCACTTGCCTCAGCCAATGCGCTTTCAAAGATGGCAACTTAACACCAGCAGATTATTATACAACCTCAGAAAGAAAAGCAGATTTACTTTCACTTTTGTTATAATGCACATTTTACATTTTGCTTTTACTGACTTGCATCTTCAACCAAAAAGGGATTTAAATGTACCAACACTGTATTTTCCTATTGTATGGCAAAAATACATTCTGAAACTTCCTTGCATTAAGCTCTTTGCTTTCTTCACTCCCCAAATATTTAACTGTAAGCAACAATACCAGTTTGTCAAGAACTTGGTTTTAAATTCCCTTTTGGGGCAGGTTTTTCCAGTAACAGCACTTTCTACCTCTATCTTTAAATCTCTCTTTGCATGCAGTCTACACCTAAAAAAAAAATCTAATTCATACCTGTAAAATACAGACTTTCAAATGTGGTTATTCCAAGGATTAATTAAATAGCACAACTGTGCAGCGAAAACAAAAAATAAAAAAATAAATAAAATAATAATAATAATAATAATAATGTTTCCAGTAAATACAAAAATGCAGCTTTTATTTATGGTGTCAATGAATTAACACCATAAACATGAAATGGCATTGTAGAAAAAGAAGAGCAGCAACCTCAACTATCATCAGTTTTTCTTGAAGTTTACAATCAGTTGCAATCAATAAACTGTTATTTCTGTAACATTTACATAAAATTTTCCCCACTGTATCCTGACCCACATCGACATGAAATACAAACTTTTGCTAATAAAATCAAGCAAAAAGAAAAAAGAAAATCATAAAGCAAACCAAAAGAAAAAAAGAATCAAAATACTACTTTGGAATAATGTTTATGCCTGACCAACCAAGATAACAAAAGTTCTTTTGCAATTATAGGCACATATTTTCTATAGGCAAATATTGCGTATGGAACAGACAATAAGTTGAATATTGCCTGTTCTATCTGAATAAGTAAATATTTTGCTTAGTCAGTATTGCCCTCTCCAATACCAAAGGTTAAAACAGTATCAGTGAGGGAATCACTTGTGCAAACAATTTAACCGTTGGTGTTATTTATCCTACAGACATCAGTGTCAATGGTTCTTCTAGGATTAAAAACAAAAAGTAATTCTAGTTTGTTTTTTTATACACCCTCATAACTTAACAGCTTACTGGAACCAGAGACATCTTATTACATAATCTCTACTGCAGTTGTGTGTGTTTGCAGTATTGTCCTTTCACACAGTTGTGATATGGCTCGGTTATAACGCCTCCTGCTGACTGTCCTTAACACGCAGGGTAAGGAGACAGTAAATGTCTGAAAGGATATCTTACAGAATTAGAATATCATTGAACTGTTATTCAGCTAAAAAAACTGAAACTGATAAATTCTTTACATACACCATAGTGATACATTTCAAGTTTTTACTCTTGAACTTCAAACTATTTGCAAACTGTTGCATGAAGGTAATCAGCCTGTGGCTGTGTTGAGATGTTCAGGAAGCCCTGGTTGCTCTAATAGCTGCCTTCAGTTAGTCTGCATTGTTGGGCCTGCTGTTTCTAATCTTTGTCAATAAATTCTCTTTAGAGTTTGTGTCAGTAAAACTGACCAACTAACCTCAGTGATATTGTGATCAACAGAACATGTATTGGTATTGATAAGAAGAAGGACGATTTAAGTGCTCTAAAATTTCCTGGTAGACATCTGCAGTGGCTTTGGACTAACACCCACACATGACACAGCAACCCAACTTATTACTCACAGTGGAAACTTCACACTGGACCTCTACAAATTTGGAATCTGTGTCTTTCTACCAATTCCTCAGATGCCAGGACCTAATGAAATGCTAAATTTACTTTCATCCAAGAAGAGGACACTTGTGACCTTGTTTCTGGTTAAGCGCTACCCCATGTCCCAGATGCACCTGGGTGGTGACTCCAGCCACAGTCCAAGGTTTGTGAATTTACCCCCTCCCATCCTTCACAATCCTCTCAAGGCTATGGTTATCCCCGTTGTGTGTGCAACTTTTTCTGGCATTCTAATCTGGCAGGTAAAGTGGGTTAGAACAAGACTATGCTCCTAAATTAAGGCCACAGTGTACATCAGTGCATTCCTACATTTATTCAACCAAACAAAAGGCTATCATTAGATACAAAACATTTTCTTATTCTTCTATTTAGAGCAGGGGTGGGCACTCCTGGTCCTCGAGTGCCGGTCTCCTGCAACTTTTAGATGTATCTCTACTTTAACACACCTGAGTCAAATAATGAGGTCATTAGCAGGATTCAGGAGAACCTGACTGCACTGAGGAGGTGATTCAGGTATTGGATTCAGGTGTGTTGGACCAGGGAAACATCTAAGAGTTGCAGGACACTGGCCCTCGAGGACCAGGATTGCCCACCCCTGATTTAGAGTGAAGCAGTATGATTTTTTTCCCCCTCCATGAAACAGCAATGATTGTGCAGCATTTCCCTCACCTGATAATGGCAGGCTGACTTTGGGCAGTGCTCCTCACCCCCTCCTCAATGTACTCCTGGTATTTTGAACAGGCAGCTGTGTGGCTCCTCATCTGAGAGAGGCCAACCTTGTAAGGAAACAAATAACATACCACTTTGTTATGTTTATAAGAAGTCAGTCTTTGTGGTAATTAACACAATTATTGCATTTTCAAACTGAACATAGAAATTGTAGTCACCAGGTATTCTCAAATACATTTCACATGAAGCTGGCAATAGTCTTAGCTTACTAGAGTTTTAATTAAATATACCTGAACTCCACAACCCTTGCACGCTGCCACAGATGAGTGGATGAGAGCCTCTAAATCAGCAGCTTTAGTCCAGTTGGTCAGAGATGTCCTACATACAGCACACACAGGCTTCTGTGGACGCAAACATTCTTGCAAACAGCTCTGGCAGAACCTGCCAGGAAACAGAGGAAAGAATGCGATAATGGTGTGGTCAGAAGGAAATAAACTCAATATTATATGTTTTACGGTTCTGTTATTCAAATCTAGCTTTTGTTTATTCTTTTATTAATAATTCACACACTTTGTTAGCGGAGTCATTTCTTTTTTATGCTACTGACATGAGCTTCCCGTAAAACCGAAGGAAAGTACCAAACTCAAGAAAGCGCAGGGAGTTGTAGTCTTTTATAGCACTTCTATCATTCATCGTAACGGAAAATAAGACTACATTTCCCGACTGAGGCCTCCTTGATGTAAACAAAACTGAAACTGATTTAGCAGGTTTTAACTGATTTTCCACATCATTTTAAAAGAAAGTAGGACAGCATAGTCTCGACAAAAAGCAGACGAAGGAACGCTTAACGTTTTGAGACTTTATCCAACAATGTATTTAACGCCATCCCGTTTCCCTCATTGTTTTTAACTGCTATCATTGCATCGTTGGAGGTAGCAGACGTGGGATAGGGGGAGGGAGATGGAAAATTAGCACGAAATACTCACGTATGTCCGCATTGTGTTGTTAGAGGAGTCTCGAAAATTTCAAGGCAAACTGGACAAACGAAATCCGACATGTCGCTGCTCCCGTCAGGGACACTCTTGGGCTGTGCTGAGCTGAAACCTCCGAGCATCGCCATTTCTTTTCTTCACTGTGTAAGTCCCCAGCAACACCAACTGTAACAAAACGTCACTGGGTTTGGGTTCTTTTTTAAGCGCGAGGGGGCGGAGCTTCGGGAATTACAATCACGACAACATTACAGCAGATATTGTACTGCTGTAAACACAACACAACTGACAGTAATACAGTTTAAGCTGCTAGTTTATTTACAGCCCGTAATTAAGCAGGTAACCCTCATCTCACTCATCTTCGGGTGAGATAAAATGAGTCTTATTGATATACATTACGTATAAAAAAAAAAAAAAATTATATATATATATAT
>CAEFZX010010287.1:0-11110 GCA_903066825.1 Alfaro cultratus
TTCTTCAAAGTAGCAACCTTTAGCTGTGATTACTACTTTGCACACACTCTGCATTCTCTTGATGAGCTTCAAGAGGTTCACCTGAAATGGTTTTCACTTCACAGGTGTGCCCTGTCAGGTTTTTCTACAATCTAATCTACAATTTTCATAGTCATAAAAATAAAGAAAACCCATTGAATGACCAGGTGTGTCCAAACTTTTGGTCTGTACTGTATGAGTCGAAGGTTTTTCAGTCACTGTCTGATGAAAATGTTCTCCGCAGCTGGGTTGAAATTCCCCGATTTTTCTTTTAACACCATAATAGCTTAAAGCTTTGCAAAACAGAGGCGAATTATGTAGAACATTTTATATCACATTTAACTGTCTGGTCTATTAATGTAGGGGGATGCATTTTAATTTCTGAGCCTGCCAGGATTTGCATCCCCTGTCTATTGTCCTGTTGATATGAAACTTATAGCTGTAGCTCAGAGAACAAGTGTCATTATGTAGAAAAGGTAAAATCCCTCTTAACTCTTCAGTTCTTCAAGTTAGCAGGGGGATGCATTTTTTGTCATAGCAAATTATCACCCTGCCGATAAATGCAGGCCCTATATATTTTCCCCAAATATTATTTTATTGATATAAAACTCATACCAGCAGTTCAGAGAACAAGTGTGATTATGTAGAAAAAGTTATTTCACTCTTAACCCTTTATTTCTCCATGTTAGTATTATCCTGCCGATATCTGCATGGCCTCTAGTCGTTAAAATACAAAATTTTCCACTGAACTTTATATTTTGGTCTGTCTGATGATGCAATTTTTAAATATTAAATGATTGATAATTTGATCAGTTAGTCAGACTTTTTACCAAATACTTTTTTTTACTCTTACTTGAATATCACTGCTCTTACTTGAGTACATTTTTTGGATGCTCTATCCATCTTTTACAGTGAAGCATGATGATGATGATGATGATGATGGTTCTTCTTCCTCAGGTCCTGCAGTACAAGAAGAAATGTGGCGATCTAGAGCAGATGCTTCAGGAGAAATCCTCCGAGTTGGAGAAAGGCACAGTGGGTGTAGGTGACACTTCCTACTGAAAACCACGATTCTGTCTGCAGAGTCGTTTTCTAATTAGATCATTAATTTCAGAGCAACAGCGAAACGTCAAACGGACGACATCAGGAAAACGCGAGCAGCAACTTGGAGGACGCTTTGATCCGACTGGAGGAAGAGCAGCAGAGGTGGAGCGAAACCGCAGGCCTGAAACGATCAATCAGATCAATCATAACAAATCAGTTACTGAAATAATCCTCAAATAATTTAAGAATAAATAAATTGTTAATTGGAGCATACAGGCTCAAACAAGCTGTTTGATGAAATAATTCACTCAGAACATCAAACCAAAAACTGTACAGAAATATATATATATACATTTTTATTTATTTATTTTATTTCAAACAGGTTTTTAAAAACAAGAAAATCAAATAACCAGCAGGACAGAGAAACATCTGCATATATAACCAAGAACAACATAATTTGTTTACCACGACTTTTCTGTTTGGCGTAGGGAGAAGTAAACATTAATGAAATATATTACCTACCGATTCAATAATTACCAAAAACTTGTAATTAAAATCATATTATAATATTCATGTGTCTTATTAAGCATCTTTTGCTACCATATAATTGATCAATTAATCCAAGAAATGAACAATATTGCAACAAATAATCAACCGTTCACTAAATAATTGCACTTTATAAATATATAAAATGATTATTTTCTTATTTAAAAAGGAATTTGATTGTTTATTTGTATCTTTATTGCATTTCTTTGCTTACTTAAGTGGTTAAATGAAAAATCTGCAAAATTTTCTAATTTCTTTCTCCAATTATCTGACTAGTTCTCAAAACAATCAACTAATAAAATAACCATCAGCTTCACATAACAATGAATCTCTATTGATACTCAGATGTGAAAGAGTTAAAGTATAAACAGTTAAAACTTTAGTTGGCTTTGGTAATTCTTCATATTCAGCGGTTTTTATCTTCAGCAGTATTCATACGTTTTAACTTGTTGTCAGATTAGAGCTCTGAAGTGTTTTATTGGGACTTTGTGTGAAAAACCAACACAAAGCTGTTGAGAAATGGGAGAAAAAGAAAAGCTGCAGCTGGTTTGTAAATTTCAGAGAACAAATGAAGACACAGCAGAAAAATCAAGCATAAACGTTTTGTGTTGATCTGCAACAATGAAGATTATTTAACCAATAAAATACAACAGAGGCGTTTATACAGTGTAGCATTAAGGGTTTATCTCATGTTTTTTCTTACAGCTGAAAGCAGTAAGGAGATTTAACCTTTGATTCACCTTGTAAATGTATAATTTTAGCAAAGACGTGCAGGTCTGTTGATATCAGTGACGTCTGACCTGCTCGTGGTGCCTTCAGGGGCAGCAGCCTGTCTGCGGTGAACGCGATGCTGAGGGAGCAGTTGGAGCAGGCGGGTTTGGCCAACGAGGCTCTGAGCCAGGACATCCGCAGGCTCACCGTGGACTGGACCAAAGCCCGGGAGGAGCTGGAGCAGAAGGAGTCGGACTGGAGGAGAGAGGAGGAGGTGAGAGAGAGAGACAGTGAAGCACCGTTTGTTCAAAAGTGATTTACGTCGCAAACATATGGAGAAACCCATCATGAACCGAGCCATAAACATTACGTTTTGTCAAAAAAAAAATCACCAAGTCAATATGCATCAAATATATTGATCAGTGATCCAGTTATTATGGTTGAAAAGCAGGTTTAGATCTGCACTCAGTGTTTCAGCTGTTTTGCAGTTTTCTGGAAGTTTGTAGAAGCTGAATGCTGCTTCTCCATGCTCTGCATGCCCAGAACCAGAAGACCTGAGAGGTCTGGGAGGTTGCTATGACAACAGCAGATCTTTAATGCATCGTGGTGCTAAACCGTTCAGTGATTTATAAACTAACAGTATTTTATCATTTATCCTCTGAGCTACAGTGTGGTGATGTTCTCTAACTTCCTGGTTTTAGTCAGAACGCCAGCAGCAGCGTTCTGGATCAGCTGGAGCTGAGGATCGACTCTTTTAGTCAGACCTGTGAAGACGCTGTTACAGTAATCAATGAGACTAAAGATAAACGCATGGATGAGTTTCTCTAGATCTCACTGAGACATCAGTCCTCTAATCCTGGAAATGTTCCTCAGGTGACAGAAGGCCGACTTTGTAACTGTCTTTATGTGGCTCTGAAGGTTCAGGTCAGTCCATCACTACACCCAGATTTCAGGCCTGATCGCTAGTTTAATGACTCAGTCAAACTTATTTGTATACCACATTTCAGCAACAAGGCAGTTCAAAGAATCATAAAAACACAAAAATAAAAACAACATACAGTCACCAACTGAGAAACCAGAAAAAAACATTACATTTTGTCGAGTGCCATCATTAAAATCATCAACACACGTCGTAGTAAATCGGTGAAGTTGCTGAAACCTTCTTTCTGTTTCTGCCTTCAGTCTTTCCACAGCTACTTCAGCAGCGAACACGGCCGGCTGCTGAAGCTGTGGAGACAAGTGGTCGGCTTCAGGAGGCACGTCTGCGAGATGAAGAGCGCCACCGAAAGGTAAAAATAAAACCACAAACTCAACATTTCAGGGTTCTTATGGGTGCTTGAAATCCTTGAAAAGTTTTGAAAGTGACTGATTTCTGTATAAAGTGAATTTTGCTGTGGAATAAGCCTACGAGCCCTGAACGTTTTCTCTCTCTTTTCTCTCAGAGACTTGTCAGAAATGCGCTCTGAGCTGACCCGGATGTCCCACTCGGCCCGGGTGTCCTGCTCTGGCTTGTCCACGTTGGTGGACAGTCGGGCGGCGGGAGAAAAGGCTCTGAGGGCTCAGCTGGAGCAGCAGCTGAGGGAGCGAGCGGCGGAGATGATGAGGCTTCAGAGCAGAGCCGATGCAGAGAAGAGTGAGCTCAACGTCAGGTTAGTGAGCCACTAACGGGTCAGCGGTACTTCATAAAGGCTGAGTGAAGGTGAGGTAAATCGAACTAAAAGAAAGACAATATTTTATTATTTTATGTATTTAAAAAAAATGATTTTCATTGTTTAATTTGTTTTGTGCAGTGGCTTGGAGAACTAGCAACACCTTGTTGGTGTCTGGACTTACTGTAATTTGTCACAATATCAAATGACAACTTATTTCAAAAAGAATTACAATATTGAAACACTAAAGTTCTGTCTGCATTTAGATTAGAAATTTTAAGCTCTGCTCTGGTTCTGACCCTATAAGGTCGTATAAAAAACAGGACCAGTGAACGGGTCACTTTTTTTACTCACAATTAGTTCGTATTTTACTGACATTAGTTCGTATTTTACGGCTGAGTTACTACAGTGCAGTAATTCAGCCGTCAAAATGTTGGGGTTCTGTAAACCTGCAGGTGTAAATTCTAAATATTAATTTAATGTAAGAAAATGACCTGTGGATTTCAGGAGATGTTTCACACTGATAGAACAAAAATATGTGAAGAAAACAAAACAAAACATGGCGTAGCAACATATTTTCTTATCGGAGAAACTTTGTGCTCACAAACAACGCCTATGGCTGCCTTAAATGGTTTACTGCCGGTTTTATGTTCATACTTTCAAGATCTTTAGGTCTGAAAAATGACGGTACAGAGCAAGCAAAGAAGGTTGTTTTTGTCACAAGTTGTGTTTCAGAATGTTGTGACTGTATGAATTTTAGTAAAACATGAAGAAAATCAAACGTCAGCACAGCGAATGCTACAAAATGTAAATATCCTTCCTGTTTTATTCTGTAGCCTCTTCAGTGTGTTTGTATAGAGCTAAATTCATCTCAATATTATTCAACCAAACAAAAACTAATCTGTTTTTTTCAAAGTTTTGTCTAAAAAAACAATTTTTTTTATTCAAATAACTATTTTTTGTCTCATTGAGAGAAAGGGTTATTTACAAAACAGAAACTTTTATTTGTGCAGGTCAAAAATCTTTGGTTACGATTCTCAAACTTTTTTGGTTGAACTCAAAGTCTTTTGAAGACAAAACATTTTTTTTTTCCAAAATAAAATATTCCACTATAAAAAAAAAAATGCCATTACTAATTAAAAACGTTTTGACCACAACTTAATTTATTTATTTTTATTGTGATTAGTTTTTGCTTGATTGAATAATATTGAGACACATTTACTCCCATAGACTGTGATTTCTTGCTAAAACATCTGTTTTTGTCTCAGGTTGTCTGACGTGGTGCGAGAATGTGAGCGACTGAAGGGACAAATTGTGGAACGAGACGCAGAAATCTCCACTCTGACGAAGAGGCTCGAGGTAAGAGAGGCTGACAGCATCCTAAGTTTTTCATTTTTACATTTCTGTCTCTTCTTGGTCCTTTTCCTCCAGGAGCAGAGTGGCAGCGATGAGCCCGACATGCAGCTGATTAAAGCTCAGTCTGAGACGCTGCTGGACACGTTGAGAGACATCGCTCAGGTATAAATAAATATGGCTACAGCTTAAAAAATATCATCTAAAATATTTCATAGCAGGTCTGATTTCTATCAGTTTTGTGTTTTGCTTGCTTTTTTTCCTTAAAAAGAAACTACAGAAAATAAAGAGTGGCTTTTATATCTAGTGTCGCTTCTGCACAGAGTATTAGGCCCAGGTTATGAGTACAGGAATAAAATCATAATATTAGCATAAAAAAGTCTTAAATTCATGAGAAAAAGTTGTTTTAATGAGATAAAATGTTCTCAGGATCTTATGAGACGAGTTCAGTTCTTGCCGTTCTTTCTTCAAAACACTAAATTATTTGCACAATCATTTTAAAGTCCTGCTACTGATAACAATTTAATATTGTATTGTCTCTAAAACTTATATTGGATTATAACTATAACTAACTTATAACTCCCATATTTATATTTATATTATATTTCAACAGAACATTTTATTTTATAACCATCTTTGTACACCTGTAAATAACTATTTATATCCTGTATAGCACTTCTGGATGGATGCAAACTACATTTTGTTGCTTTGTACTTGTGACAATGCAATGACAATTTTATTCTGATTCTCATATTATCTAGACTCTTTTATTGTATAACTGTATTATTGTGATATTATGGTTTTATTCTCATAATTAAAAGCTCTATTTTAGTCCTACCCTAATATTTTGTCGTAGAGTTGAGCTGAATTCAATGTCTGAATAAATAAATGTTGTCAAACAAAATGCCGGCCTCAGGCTTCACTATGGAAACCCATTGAGATCAAAATATCCTCTTCAAAAACCAAAACCTCGTCTGGTTCTGCAGAGCGTGTTGTCAGACGGGGAGTCGTCGTCAGAAGCCGACCAGGATCGCTCTGCGGCTCCGCTCCTGGCGCTGATCCGTGACTCCTCTCCTCAACGGTCCTCCTCTCCGTTAAAGATGGCGGCCGCTCCTCCGGCCTCCTCGCCATCTCCTCTGCCTGACGCTGCTCTGTCCGCTCTCCGCTCAGCAGTCGCAAACAAGACGCTGCAGCTGCAGGTGACAACTTACTGCTGAAGATCCACAGTAAAAACAAAAAACAACATTACAGTTTAATGGATTTTATGCTTTGATATGAAAGGATCTTGACTACTGGATAAAAGTTATTTTTCATTATTTAAACCTCGTCGATCACAATATTTGACTTAAATAAATCTTTAGATTTATTTTTGTAATCATAGATTATCTTGACAATTAATCGATTAGTTGGATAAAAAAATGTCTCATTCTGCTGATTTTCCATCACCAAAATGATGCTAAAAACATTATTAATTTACTAAATAAGTGGCTTATTTAATCATTTAAACTTATTTAAGTGGTTATATAAATTGTAACCATGTAAGCTTATTTTGTACACGGTTAGAAATACATAAAAAAATACAAATAAGAAAATATTCAAGTAGTTTTTAAATAAGAAAATAAAGTTTATTACAGTAACGTCACATTCCTTTAGTAGCAAAGGAAGCATTTGCAACTAAAAAATACTTTTAGAATCTACATGTGTAAAGCTCAGCCCTTTGTCTTTACTTAGCGTCAATACATTGTAGTCAGTTTGTTTATTTATTTTAATTAATTGATTAGCAATTGAAGAGCAGACTGTGCTTAATAGGAGATTTTTTTGGATAATTTGAGCCAGGAGAAGCTAAAACTATTCCACTTCTGGAGTTCAGGGTTGAACATATTTACAGACAAACGTTTTTTTATCCTAAATACAAAATTTATACGTCATTTCATACAGTTTTGTCAGTTTTCTTTCAGAAAATTGGCTCTTATGAGTTTGCATACTCCAGTTAGCGATTAATTTATTCCTAAAATTGTTAACAATTATTCCACTAATCGATTCATGGTGATTAATTTATGCCATCACCTTCATCATTGATCTGGTTCCCAGGATGTCCGCGGCCGTCTGCTCTCTGCCCAGTCGTCCGTCCTGCAGCTTCGAAAGCAGCTTTCAGAGTCCGATTCGTTCAGACGAGACTCGGAGCAGCGAAACCAGGCGCTGCAGCGAGAAAGAGACGCAGCTCAGCGAGAGAGAGAGACGGCGCAGAAAGAGAAGGACCGTCTGAAGCAGGACAGAGATGCGCTGGCCAGGTCAGGGGTCACCATCTCCTCCTCACTGTTTCATCCTGCCGGAGTTTTAACGCCGTGATTCCCTCCTGCAGCGAGAAGGCGAAGCTGGAGCAGAGCGTCCAGGCGGCGGAGAGCAGCATCCAGTTGCTGCAGATGGAGCGCGAGAAGCTGCAGCTGGCTCTGCTGGCGGCTCAGCGAGAGCGAGACGGCGAGAGGGAGGAGAAGGAGGCGGCCGCCCAGGAGAGAGACCGGGCCAAAGCCGAGACCCAGAGGATGTAAGCAGGATAATCGAACCTGAACATTACTAATCCTCACAGTTTTACAGCAGCGAGCGACGAGACGCAGCTGAGAGCTTCAAGCACATTTCCAGACTGGAGCTGCTTCTTTAACTAGTGAAAGAAACACAGTCATGAAAATTAGAAAAGTCTAGCAACCGGATTAGGATTAGGGCCACTTTAAGAAAAAAACCCTAACTTACTTTCTGAGGAGTAAATTTCTGCCAAAAAAAGGTCAGAAATTTTGACATTCATCTCAGAAATCTTGTAAACTTGAAAATTTTCTGAGCTTGAAAAGTTAAAAATATTCAAGAAAAACTTCATAAATTTCGAGATTATTTTCACATATTCTCTAGAAATATTCTCTGAGCTCATAAATTAGAACAATTTTGACTTTGGGAAATTTTCTGAGTTACAAAAGTAAAACATCTTCTACTTTTTATGTGTCATATGTCACATATGTGTCATATGTCAGTTATGTCAGTCATGTTTTTAGCATATAAAAAATACTCACAAAGCTGCTTCTTCCTAACTATTGGAAATATAAACCTGCACTTTATCCACAGTGAAACACAGCCCCAAATTTATTTGGTAGATTTGAGTTTTAAGGCTGGATTTGCCTGATGGTGCATAAATAATTTAAACAATTCTGATTCTGAGAATAAAGCCAGAATTCTGAGATTATAGTCGAAATTTTGGGATTAAAGTCAGAATTATATAATGTTGTAATAGAACCTTGTCGATAGAAAAAAAAGGGAGTAAATTTCTGCCAAAAAACTTCTAGAAAAAACGTGGAAATTTCTGAGTTTGAAAAGTCAAATATTTGCTAGAAAAACTCTGAAATTTTTAGATGAATCTGAGAAATGTTCTTGAAAAAATTCTAAAATTTGCCAGAAAATTCTGAACTTTCGAAATTAATGTCAGAAAATTTCTAGAAAAACACGGACATTTCTGAGTATCAAAAGTAAAAAGTGTTTGAAATTTCTGAATTAATTTTTTTTCTTCTAAGTTTCGAAAGTTAAAATTTTTTTGTTTCAAAAGTTGGAAATTTTTGTTGTTTTTTGTAGAAAATGTTTAAGATTAAACTAAAGATATCAGAGTATTTGGCAGAAATTTCCTCCTTTTTTAGTAATCTACATTGACCCTGAAATACTGTCATAAAATCCTGAGATTATAGTCATAATTATTTTTTTCAGTTTATC
The DNA here is from genome assembly GCA_903066825.1 of Alfaro cultratus. Taxonomy (NCBI): domain Eukaryota; kingdom Metazoa; phylum Chordata; class Actinopteri; order Cyprinodontiformes; family Poeciliidae; genus Alfaro; species Alfaro cultratus. The sequence continues at coordinate 9,069 of CAEFZX010010287.1, forward strand.
CTCTTCCGTACTCAAAGCAGCACTTGTGTCAAAAATAAAAATAAAAATTAAAGGATTGCCACCCAGCTCTGTTGTTGTCCTAACTGAACTCCATCTTGTGTGTTTTGCTGCGTTCAGACAGAAGCAGCGGGATGTGAGTGAGAGCCGAGCATCGACTCAGAGGGGAGAGCTGTCTGCAGTGAGGGAGAGCCACCAGCAGGGGGAGGTAGAAAGGCAGCTTCTGCAGCGTGAGAAGGCCCAGCTGTCTGAGGCACTGGCTCGGGTGAGGGGGAAACGTCCATGTAGTAGAATCTCTGCATGTTTGTGTTTTTGACGCGTCTTTTTCCCCGCAGGCCGAGAGCTGCAGCACGGAGCTGTCACTGCAGCTCAGCAGGCTGCAGTCTGAGGAGGCAGCGCTCAGGGATTCTCTGGCAAAGATGGGCAGCATGAACGAGGCGCTGGCCCAGGACAAGGTGGACCTCAACAACTACATCCTCCAGGTGAGGGCCCCCTGCTGGGCCTTTTAGGGAATATGGAGCCCTCTAGTGGACATGGAGGAAACTTTTCCTTTTGCATTCCCTCGCAATAAATGAGCAAAAACCCTTTGGTCCAGTCCAGTTTGATTTAAACTTACTACTATATGTATAGATTTATTACCAATCAGTGATTTACTGAACAATATGGATCAAACTAAATTTGGTTGTAATCCTAGAAACAGCTTCCTCCTCTTCGTCACTCCTTCCAGCTTCTTCCTCCTAAACTACCGACGAATCTCTCAAATCTTTGCTGAAATCAATCACAACTTCTTCTGTGCATTCAGCCTCAGTTGTTTTCGGTTTGACTCATTACATCACAAGATGGCGTTGGTGCTCAACCCAGTTACTACAGACGAAAACTGCGACACTCTGCATTTATAGTATTCTGTGAGACATATTTGTTATTAAAAACTTTTGTGTATCCATGATGAACATGCAGTAGTTCATCTTTTTAAATCATGTCAGTGGTTTTATCGTGACTCTTTAAGTCAAGCAGAAAGAACTGAGCTTTTAACATGTTGATATTAGAAATATATTTTAGCTGCAGATGCAGTAAATGATCAAGTGTTCACTAAAAGAATGCTTCGTTATCACATGTTAAGCAATAAAAGGTTACTTTCTTATCTAAAAAAGTATTTGAGTATGTGTTTATTTGTATATATTAATGCACTTCTAATATTGTATAAAGTAAGCTCAAGTAGTTAAAATAAAAATCAGCAAAATGTGATTTTCAACCTTTTTTCAGCAGGAGAATAAATTAGATTCTATCAATGATCAAGTGTTCACTAAAGGAATGCTTTAATTGGATTTTAGACAATTAAATGTTTACTTTGTCATTTAAAAATGGAACTCAATTATTTATCTGTACTTTTAATATTGTATATAAGGGCTTAAATGGAAAATCTGCAGAATGTGCCAATTTTTCTATCTGATTTATTGTCAGAACAATCAACAGAATAATTGATAACTAAAATAATCGCAGTTGTAGTTTATAACATAAACTAGAAGCAGTAAAGTTTGTGTTCATCACAGATCAACTGTGTTTCAGTTTGGTTGTTTATTCGTCTCTCAGCTGGAGGAGGAGAAGCGCGTCCTGCTGGCTCAGCGGCGTGAGGCGGAGCAGGAGCGGCTGACCATCAGGGACGAGCTGGTCCGTCTGGAGCAGGACCGGCTGGAGCTGGACGCCGGCCGCGTGGCGCTGCAGCAGGCGCTGCAGGACGCCGAGCAGAGCCGGGCCGGGACGGAGAGCGAGCTGCAGAGTCTCAGAGCGGAGAGGCTGCGGCTGCAGCAGAAGGTGACCCAGGTACTGAACCGGGTCTGTTATTTATAGGTCCAAACAAGCAGGAACAGAACGTCACTCTGTTTACATATTTACCAGGAATGGACCAGATTTATATCTGCTTTTCCAGACATCATTCTCATTCTGAATATCTAAATATGGCTTCGCTTTCTTCCTTCCTTCCTTCCTTCCTTCCTTCCTTCCTTCCTTCCTTCCTTCCTTCCTTCCTTCCTTCCTTCCTTCCTTCC
>CAEFZX010010290.1:0-10343 GCA_903066825.1 Alfaro cultratus
CCTCTATTCTATTTGTATTGCCTTTCAAGATGACATGTCTGTTCTTGGTGTTGGATTTTATCAAATAAATTTCCCCAAAAAATGCGACTTATACTCCGGTGCGACTTATATATGGATTTTTCTTCTTTATTATGCATTTTATGGCTGGTGCGACTTATAGTCCGAAGCGACTTATAGTCCGGAAAATACGGTATTTAAACAGAGCAAAATATGCTTCAGTACAATAAAAATTTACCCATATTAAAAGTTTTCTGGAATATAATACATTTCAAATATAGCAAGAAAAATGCTAATTGTTGCAGATCACAATACACTGCAAAAAACTGCAGAATCAAAAGCAGTCCAATGTTAAAAAAATATAATTTTATTTTTCTGTTTATAAATGATGCCAGAGTATATCACAGTATCATCTGTTCAGACTGATACTTGTGAAATGAAGTTGTAATTGCTACATGGATAGGATTACCAATTGCAGGTTACAATTGATAAACAAACTGCAAAAAGAGACAGACAATATCTCTGTCATCAAGTCTGTTGATCTTCTGGGCATTCAGCAAAAGAGGTTGCGTGACTAACAAAGACGAATATTTTTTGTCTTGCTTGCTTCCTTGTCTAAGGATGGCCTGCAGTCTGTTTCCCCCCTCTTTCTCTGTCAGCTCTCTCTGTTTTTGCCCTCAGGGCCAATGCTCCAGTTCATTGACAATGCTGAAGACCTGAAGCAAAAAAGTTCTTCTCCAAAGTTCACAGAGACAAGTCTTCTGATTTGTTCTCAAAGAAACAAAGGTGCAACAAACACACAAATTAACTAAGCGTTTATGTCAATCAAACAGACCATCAGTTTTGATGAGTTAGGACAAGACACTCGTTGTGAAGAGATCAGGGGAGTTTTTAAGTCCCGTTGCGATGGAAACCATTGTTTTGCCCTTTTCCTTCCTGCCTTGCATTCCTCTGCACAATGCGATGAAAACTAAATTGCTTCTCAACAAAGAAAATTGGATTGGTGTAAGAAAAAGAAGTGGGTGAAGCTTCAGCCAGCTGAAAGATGCACAAGAGCTGAAAAAACATCTTAACAAAGGCCAAGTGGAGCAGGAACCTCCGGAGAATTTTAATTCATTGGTCATTTTGTCTTCAGAGGGCTGCATGTTACCTGATATCAGGCAGACTGATTTTTATCTTTGGCTCACAGCAGAACTAAGCCAGACACCAAAGTATTTAAAGAGCAAAGAAAAAACATCCACCAAGATCAGATTTATGCCCATTCAACAAGGTCCATGCGCACAGATGTTTTTGTTTCTACCCTCATAATCCCTTAAAAGCAAAAATCCACATCGGATGTCACATGACTGTTGCTTCAATGCGTGTCACCTTGCAACGCCTTTTTAACTGAGCTGTATGACATGCTTTATAACCTCCCTGGCTCAGTTCATGAATGTTGAGTGATTTGTTGCCTCATGCCTGTTTTCCACACCTGAGAAGGAGGGAACGCTCTACACCGATGCAGTGCGTCCTGCAGTGTGAATTCAAATACCCAGGTGTGTTTCATAAAGAACAGCGCTCATGTCAACACTGTACAGAGTAAATACATCCTTAACACGAGAAAGAAGGGCATGTACTCACAGTTCTTCTAGGTAGGGGAACTTTTTGAATACATTTGCTGGAAGCTCAGTGATGTTGTTCATACTCAGGTCACTGTGGAGAGAAAATACAAAAGCAACACAATGACACATTAGCTTAGCAGTCATTTGGTTTAAGATCTCGATGATGCTTCAAGATTGAGCTTATCAATGAGTTGTTTTACCTGTTGGTGATTAATAAAATGCTTACTTTGATATTTTTACTCTTTTCTCATTTTGCAGTGTCCTAGTTTTCATTTTAGACATGTAATCAAGAAATACTTACCTTATGTAACTCTAAAATCAACATTGCTTACAGCTGTTTTATGTATCTGCATTAGTCTAAACTCAAGAAAAAGAATACCATAAAAAAAGCCCTTCTATTTAGCCCCAGGGATCTTCCTTTTTCAAATTAACAAGTAAAAACAGACATGTAGCTGCATGAAAAGTATGCATTCAGTACTTGATTTACTTCCTTACTAAATCCACTGTGAGTTTGTGTTTTTAAAATTTTTACAATAATTGTAAAAAAAACTTCTAACAGCAATAACATCTAAAGGCACTAAAACAAAAAAAATAAAAAAACAGAAGTTTGTCATCATGCCTCCTGAGGCAGAGATGTAAACAATGAGGGCAAATTCATGTTTTATCTTGATAAGAACGAATTCCCTTACCCGGCCTAAAGAAAAGACTCCTAGAGGACAACACAAAGGATGACAAGGCAATAACTGGAAAAAAACCCTAAAAAAAAGTTACAAAAAAAATAAATTCAAGCTTTTCAAATTAAGGAACCCTTTGAACCCTCCTTCCTTTTTCACTCCCCAACTGACCATCTTGAGTTTCATAGCCAGATCTCTCTCAGACCTTGTGTGTGGGCCCCTGAATCCTACAAGGATCACATTGCTCTTCCTCTGCAGACCCAAATACACACACAGACACATATGCACACACACAGGCTTTAAAATATGCACCCTGACAGAACCCTCATCATCTCAGCGACCTATGTCCCATCTCCACTTACCTGCTTATCCAATTACCCTACGGACTATTCAGCTACAACGTTTCTATCAACATCTAGCTTACCTCACTAACCCCACTATCGCCTTTTTCTACCTGGACTACTTCTTTGGTGGTGGTCTGCAGACAAAGTGTGTGCTAGTATTCAAATGGGTCCATCCCTAATTAATTTTTTTATAGTTTGTCTAAATTCTCAATGAATTGTTTACTGGTCTAAACCTCATGCAGGGCTTGGATACTGGAGGCCTCACAGTGACTATCACACTCTTTCCACCCTCTGTGCCTGGCTGCTTTACTCATCAAGGTCCTGGCCTGTCCCTGCTAAAACAGATTTCAAGAGGACACTAAAAATGCAGCTGTGATAAATGGTGACAGGCTTAAATGCTTCCACAAACAGGTATCTGCAAATTCCTATCCCATGTGCCCTTTGGATTTATTTCAGCACCGAAGCAGCAAATAATCTGAGAGAGAAGTGAGGCATGCTAATAAAAAAGAAAACAGAGACTTTTAAGGGAGAGGCCAGAGTTAAACCATCAACAAATGTAAAGACATTACAGCAAACCTACTTTACAAAATGGTTATTGAAAATGTTAAGCTTCCAAAATTGCTTTCCCTAATTTTGAAATCAAATTATTCACAGAACCCCGTTTGCTAGCTTGCAGTGAATGGTTTTTAATATTTATTTTCAATACATATTTGCAGGCAAAATAAATGTTCTGCATTACAGGTGTTTTAACAACCACAAGCCATGTCAGACATTACGTTTGGTTGTCAGTACACACACCGACTACAACTACATTATGACCACTAAGGGTACACAATATAACATGAATATATTGTTAATAATCATATTTTCTAAGTTATGAATTTTCATTTCCCATGCTATTGTAATATTTAGCCAGTTGGTCAGTCTGACAGCAGCAGATGTTCAAACTGGACACAAATAACATTACCCAAAATGCTCAAGATCACAGAGTGATGGAAGAACATTTGAGAAAGAGAGAAAAGAAGAAAATAAGCATATAATGCAAGTGCCATTGTGATGTTAACCAATAATATCACTACCACGAGATTTTCTAATATCATGCAGCCCGAATGACTGCCCAATTAGCATAAAGCTTTGTGTTGTTGATGTCTCAAGTATTTAGGCGTGAAGATAGTCCTTTTGAATTTTGTTGTGCTTTTTTTTGTTTGCAGTTCTTCAGAACAGTGGATGATAAAATCTGCATAACACTTGGTAGCAGAAAGAGTGTACGCAAGAAGTTGATGCCCATGGTGGCGATGGTGGTTTGATCCCCGCTCTGTCTTTGTGCCCTTGGGAAAGACACTTCACCCACCTTGCCTGCTGGTGGGGCCGCAGGGCCCGGTGGCGCCCGGTGCATGGCAGCCTTGCTTCTGTTAGACTGCCCCAGGGCAGCTGTGGCTACTATCCAGTAGCTTGCCACCATCAGTGTGTGACAGTGTGCATGAACGGGTGAATGACTGTAGTTTGAAGCGCTTTTGGGATCCTCTGGACTTGATGAAGCGCTGCACAAGTACAAAACTAAAGTATATGTCTAACATAACTAACTATAAAGTTTTACCTTAAAGTTATTTTGATCAGTTTTCAGAAGTGTATGCAACATTTTGAAGAAATTATTCAGTTTTGATTATAGTCAAGTGTGCATGTGCTTTTAAAAATCAATATCCTTTTAGTTTCTACTTTCTACCTTGTTGCTTGTTCTTCTTGTTTGACGAGCACCACTCATAATGCCTGCAGACCATTCTGAAAATGGGAATGCGAACAACTGTCTGAAACAACAAAACACGCTCCCTAGAAACAACGTGCTTCTGTAGTGAGACACTGTATGTGAGCACAAATATGGTGGGTATAAACTAGATCCAAGGCACAATCGTTATCACAACATCAAATATCAAAATTCCAAAATAATTTTTGGACGTACGTTTGATGGGCAAAATTATTCCAAGTGTCATGCAGCAACATCTTGCCCATATAAAATTAGCTAGTTGGAAGAATTGTTACCGTTAAGAATCTGAAACTTACAGAAAATAGTGGGAGCAATGGGATGATGGAAAACAAAAAGTGAGAGGAATGTGGACTAATTTCAACTGATGCCATAATTGCAATATTCAAATGAACAAAATTAGTCACTAAATGTAACTATAAGCTAGGCAAGACCTTAAAATTAGCCAAAGATAAACCCAGAGTTCACTGGCTCCCACAGAGGGTTCTTTCAGCAAGATAACTAATACAGCAGTTGACCAAAAAAAATAAAAAATCCTGTAGATAAAAAAGCAATACACTGCAGCAAAAAAAATGTATGTTAAAAAATGTATTCTAGCACTTGACAATAATGTCTATAGTGTAATTTTTATGAAACTATAGACCATATGATTATAGGTCAAACACGAAGAAAACTCCCAAAACTGCAGTAAGACATACTATGTTCTATCCCAAGGTACACTCCTGGCACACTCCCACTTAAGAAAAATATTACAAAGGATCAGTGTTCCACAGCTGCAGCCTAATAGCATTCAAGCCACGTTCATTGCTGAATCCCATTTCACCCCATCCTCGTCAGTCTAGGCCTAACTTATACTGTGTGTTCTCGTCAACGTTTAGGGCATTCCAGCTGTTTCAGAGGTGTAGAAGAAGCCCTGCTTTCAGTCTACTGAAATTTTATAGTTTTAATAATAACCATAAAACAGAAATAAGGTACCACTTAGGTGAATATTTTCTTCATTAAATCATTACTGTTAGCCAAACTACATAATTCTGTACTTTGAGTTCTTTACAGTAAAGTTTTGGCATCACTGTTAATTATTAACATAACAAATACCAGATTTCATATTTAAAAATATGTTATTGTCACAGTAATGATTAGACTAACGTATGCCAAATTTAACAAGCAGAGAACAATTAAAACAAAAAAAATGTTGTACTTACCTATACTTTTTTGTCATTACAACAAATACAACAACCAACGAATGGTGACGTCTAGTGCTGGCTTAATAACTGTTCATATGTCACATAGGAACATACTGAAGAACGCATCTGTTGTACAAGGAATCCACCTTAAATAAAGTGCTAAAGAAGGTAGGGTAAAGGTAAGCCTGGGTGTAGTAGTATGGTAAAATTCAGCCTGGGTTTTTCTGAAGGCAGAGTCACTCCTTGTGATGTGCTGTAGATAATTAAAAAAGTGAGGCTAGATAAAGCAAAATAAAATTTGTATAAACTGCAACTCCAATACACAGCTATTCTTGAATTACCATCTTAGTTTGTCATTTAATTCTGAATCGGCCTGGTAATGACCCACTCATCTAAATCAGGTGATTGAAGCAGAAAAACAACTTCAAACATGCAGAGCACTCTTTCCCAAGGACCAGAGTTCAAGACCAGTGCCCAAGACCATCAAGGTGATGTTAAATTATCATTACATCCCCATTCTTTAAAAAACATTACTCGTTCTATTGCAATAAAAGTACTTGTCTATCATGTTTTATACCAACTCTACCTGAGTCTAAAGGGTGTGGATCCTTCTGTTTTTGACCCGCTAAAATAAAATTCTTCCATGTTGTTTGATATAGTGTTGCATGATGATAAAGTCTTTAAGGTGGAGAAAAAAATCACATTGTCCTCCCAATTTTCTAACCATGTTGAGAAGACACTGGCCACATCGCATAATGGTTATTGTGGCACTCAAATGTATTTGTGACAGAACACTACTCTATTTTTTTTTATTTCTTCTTTTTAATAATTATTTGGTTTCAAAGGATACCTGCAATGACATAAAATGTAATAAACATTCCCATTTTGTATATGCAGAAATGACTTATTTCGATCTGCATCTTACTTGGGCTATGATTACTTTGAATAATCAAAATTTAAACATGTCTGCTAGCAGTCTTAAGAGAAAACTTCTTCAATAGAAGAAAGTGGAAAGCAGTAGAAAATTTCCAGTTGAATGTTGGCAAAAACACAATTTAAAATCAGAAAGCACCATATGGCATGTACATCAATTGCTCATAATTAGAAACAATCCTCTGTTTAAGACCACAGAAATTTAGCATGGTGGGACGCTGACTATTATAGCTAAATCCATTATGAAACAAACTTAGAAAGTCGTTTGAAGGAGCTCACAACTCTAGTATGTGAGTTAAAGAAATTTCAAAAAGAATTTACTATCAGCTACTCCACAATACAGGAAACATACTACAAGTAAAGGACATTAAGCTTTAACTTTAAGCAAAGTACTTAAAAAGACATACCTTCATTTAACATATTACATGTTACCAATTAACTAAAATATGGTTAATTAGGTAATATTTTTAATTTTTAATATTTTTTTTCTTGCTCATGTCAAGAAAAATTATTGTAATTATAACAATATCTAACTAAAATAATGTAACATTTTTTTTCTTGCATCACTATATTACCATCTATATAATCTTCTGCTGTCCTGTATGTAACTTTACAGCTGCTATGCTCCTCTTTGTTCCTCTAGCCTGGACGTTGCAGAACCCTTTGCATAGATTTAGAAAAAAAGGTAAAGCACAGCAAAATAATTACAAGAGCAAAACAAGATACACTCAAAAATTGATTTTTAGTTTTTAATTAAAGCAGAGCATTTTCCATAATTCAATAGAGCATTTTCCATAAAACTGTTGCTGAACCAGTGTTGGCTTTAAAGTAGATAAAGTAAAATGAAGTGCTAGCCCATTTTTATAATTTCTGCCATGTTTATTCAGACAATACATATTTTAATATGTATACTTATAAGGAGCATCTAAATTGTACTTGACATAAGTGAAAATAAGTCTTAAAATGGGCAAGCAGATCAGCAATAGAAACAGATTCAAATTCTACACATATTTCATTTGTTAATATCATTAAAAGAGTAAATTTATTCAAGATTAAAGAATACATATAAAAAATAAAAACCAGGAAACCTAAAAGAGAAATGCAGCTATTTCTTTTAAGAGAATGTTTTAAAAGAGCACAATAGAGTACTGAGGGCAATAGGAGTAAGGAAGGTTAATATTCCTCAATTCACACTGCTTTGCAGCAGGAACTACTGACTAGCTCCTTTCACCTCTACTGACCAAGAACAAAAGTATCATTCAGATGAAATGGACTGAGGGCACCAATGTTGAAGCCAGCTAGTTCCACCAGTTGAGTGCAAGACCGCCAACACCACCCCTTGTTTTTCCCCACGTCTTACCATTCAATGGAAAACCCAACCAAAACGGAAATGTAAAGGACAGCAAAACCTTATATCTTAAACTGGACAGGAATTTGTGCAATCATTAGATAAACAACATCCATTTGCCAATAGTTAGAAAATGGTAAGCTACATACTTTCAAATAGATTGTTTGCTTTATTACTGGCTAAGCAGCTGTTTTTTTTCTCCCTCATCTGCTTTTCTGTGACAGGGCTGTTGCCACTACTTAAGCCAAAGCTCAGTCCCAAAGTGAGCTGCAGGTAAGATTTTATGCCAACACTGTCAAAAGATTTATTGCAGAAATGTGTGGTCTTCCATGAGCAGGTTTTTCCTACAAATCAAGAAGGGATTTACAGCCAAATAATCTATTACACAATCTTGTGACTGAATGAGTTCCCTGCATACTGGGTACTAAGGTCTCAATTTAGGAAGTATTTTTTATTGAAGTCACAACCAATCCAGTTAAACAAATTGGCTTAATTTTCTAGCAGATTTTCACCTTTTCAGTGTCACAACTTTGTAGAATGCATTGATTTGAAATGCATTCAACAAATTCCAAGTACTGTAAAAACAGAGCACTTCTACATGAGGTCTTTCTTTAAGACATCAGCATATCGCTGCGGGTGCATTAGCCCAGAGAGAGGGAGCATTTGCAGCTGCAATATGTCACACTAATCCATCATGATCCCTAACCCCACCGCTCTACACACAAAAGGCCGAGGGAGAGGGAGAGGACAACTAAAGTTCACCAGACCAGGAGAACAAATGAGCAGAAGACAGAGAGAGGGACAAACAACCTTTTGCATACTTTAAAACGCAAAGGTGAACCTATTAAGAAATTCCGTATTTAAACCTGCCAAAGTGTATTAGGATCTCAGAATTAAGTATCGAAAGATAAAAGAACACAAAAAGTTGAAAACATGTTTTTTGAAAGAAAATATAGCATAAAACATTAAAAAAAGGAGTCTGTAGAGATAGAAATTTTCATCTTGTGAGTTTACTGCTTTTTGTTGTAATTGAGGCATCAGAGTAATATGGAGTATGGTTCATTTTTAGGTTCTAAAAAGTCTAACCAATCTATGATAACAATGCTAATACTCAGCATTTTGTCCTTTTTGTAGGTCTTGTGTGACGCATTTTCATATCTGTTGTTGACTTCAAGTGACACACACATTAGTTTTCGTCCAATCAGTGCTACACCAATAAGCTTAAAATGTATAAACTTTTACTGTAATTAAAATATTTGCTACTGCCGTAACCAAATCACACACTGAGAAAAACAGTCGCCTAACTAAAGTCATAATTTCTTTTATTTGTCTTTTGCGTAAGCTCATGGAGGAGCGGTTGGTTTGGTTTGTGATTAACCTAGAGATTGTGAAACAAACTGTTACTCTACAGGGCAATCATCAACTGAATCAGCAACACTCTATAAACACCTAACCTACCCGGTATCCATTTGCTTTAGTTTCTATGAAACTTAGTCACTTGTTTTAAGGTGGCTGTAACACTCAAACTTTGCCAGGGAATGTCATTCCTCCACCCCAAGTTGCCTCCTTTATTTTATGTGTCTAAAACATAAACATAAATTAACTTGGAACAAGTCCATGCTACCCAAAAGCCCAATAAAACACACACAGATTTATCTATGTGACCTTAGCTGTTGTCAACATAGCTCACATAACATTGACTAGTTATCATTTTTACCTAGAACCAATTAGCAAATTGTTTCATTTTGTTGTTTGTTTTTGTGTTAAATTAAAATCTTCCATTTGGTGGGTATTAATATATTTTCCAAGGCAACCTGTTAAAATATATTTATTAACAAACTGCACTGACTTACATCTGAGCAGTTCAGTTTGTAATATAACATGCTGAGACAGCTATATGCTGAAATACCAGATGTTAATGCTGATGTTGTGATGGTGTCCACAAATGTATGGTTTGTGGAATTTATAAACATGGATCAATGTGTTACTTAAATCACAAAGGGCATCTAGGTTAGGAAAGATTTGCAATGTAGCAAAGAATGCTGCAAATGATTCATTACTTGATACTTAGCAAAGGTTTGAGGTTTTGCTGCTTTACAGCAGATCTTCGACTACACGAAGATTATACACTTAATGTGGTACACTTTAAACAGTACACTAGATTAACTACCGTATTAATCTAGTAGTTAATACGGTTTTTTTTTTTCATAGTTTGGCTGGGGTGCGACTTATAGTCCGGAGCGACTTATGTGTGAAATTATTAACACTATTGTATCATATCACATGTTATTTTCACACTAAACCGCAAGAGGGCGCTCTAGGCCTGTGTTGATAATGTGTGTGATAGAAGCTATCACCAGAGTTAGCGGAGTTGTTTACAAGAGACACAGAGGATGAAGATTTCATTGCATTTAGTGATTTGGAGTGACACGGATGGTTTGGTAAACTTGTTAGCATGTTATTTATGCTATAGTTATCTGAATAACTCTTAATATGTTATGTT
>CAEFZX010010291.1:0-10019 GCA_903066825.1 Alfaro cultratus
GTAAAAGTCGAAAGTATCCATTATTAAATCTACTTAAGTAAAGTACAGATACACGAAAATTGTACTTAAGTACAGTAACGAAGTATTTGTACTTCGTTACTTCACAACACTGGTGAAGATGCTTGGTGTAACTGGTTAGAGTCATTTATCCACAGTGAAAAGCCCTGCATGTGTGTCTGCTAAAACATTGCTCAGAGAAGAAGAAGCTGTTTCTCCAGGTATAGAACAAGAAAAGCAGACCAGAAGACATTTCACCAAAAAATCAAGGTATTTGTGCGCAAGTCCATTTATAATTTGTAGTTTGACAAAACTAAAATTAAAATATTAGGCCATAATACATGCTGCATTGGTGTATTTGGAGGTATTTGTGTGTTTTACTGCAAATGATTTTGTGTACTTCACAAAATAAATGGCTTCAAGAAAAAATAAATCATGTGGAGATAATTTTATTCCAAAGTTAGAACTTTGGAATAAATGGGTCTTTAAATTAACTTCATCATCCCACCACATTAACTAAAAATTATGGTTCATGGACAACAAAGTAAATGTTTTGGCTTGGACACCACAAAACCCCAATTTTAAGAAATTTAAAAAAAATTATCAAAGAGTTCAGTGTAATTTGTGAACAGAGATAAATAAAGACGTTTTTTTTATGAAGGATATGTTTTAGTTTAACTTGGTTAAAACTCTACTTCACTAAGCTGAGCATTATCTGAAACAGGGGACCATTCTGACTGACATTTGATGTTCTCTTACTATCTCTTCACCTTTTGTCAAACACAGAGCAAATGACATCTATCTCCAACAAGTTGGGAAACAAACAACTTCCCACATCTTCCTATAAAAAGGTCTGAACTGTCCCTTTGAAGGAAATGAACACTGAGTTTTAAATGTGTTTCTATTCTCACCTACTGTTTCTCTCACCTCTCCACATTTCAAAGATATTTTCTAAATTAGTCCTGTGCGAGGGTAGCATGTTGCACGGACAGGTTTTGGCACCTTAGATCTGCTCCTCCGTAGGTACCGTGTAATTACCTTCATTCTTCCAAACATAAACCTGCTAATGTTCTTGTTCTGTAGCAACAAAGAGCAGCAAATATTGTGGTAAATCACAGGTGCCAGCTCTTTTAAAACTGCATACAGGTTGAGTGGTTTGTAGGTGTCACAAATTCCTCCCAAATGAGAGGGTCACGGCTCTCCGAGGCGGCGCTGCAGACCGGGGGGTCAACCTGTTCTCTTTTGCATGTACAGTATCAATGGCAGCAGCTGTGAGATTGTTTGTACACAGATGCAGGGGTGCTTGATGATAATTACGTCGCAGCTGCAACTGGGAGGATTTTGTTTCTTTTTTTCTTCCTTCCTTGCTGGCTCATATTGTGCTACAGCGCAGGAAGGTTGGAAACAGTCGTAATTAAAGTATTCTGTGAATCAATTAAGGATTCTGCTTCAATCTGTAACATACAGAATATGTTTGTATGAAAACTGACTCTTAAATCACCCAGGCCTTCAGTGTTTTACTAATATTAGGAATGTCTGTGCATAAAAAGAGACTTTTTTTTTCTTATATGAAAAATTAAGGGCAGGAATATATATGAGGTGAAGTATAGACAGTGAAGTGGAATAAATGGAGAATTGGTGCTCCGTGGAAGGCTGTGAACCTACGTAAAGCTAAGAGGTGAGACACTCATTACAGCCATGAGTCATTTTTCATTGGCTGTTATCAACTCACTGTGCACAGAAGATGGATGGATGACAATTATGATGATAACAACCTCACATCGCCGGGGTTCGCACACTCAACAAAATCATTATGTCATCATTTCAGAGCGAGTTTTGTGTCCACGAGAAGCGAAATCAGTTCCATTTAAAATGTTTTCTCTGTATTTTTTTAAATGAGGGAAAGTCAACATGTTTAACACTTTAATAATAATTTAAAAAAAACAATAAAATTAGTTAATGTTTTATGCTCCTTGCTCTGAAGTCTGTCTGTGTGCTTTGAACGAAGGTGCTCACTTAAGTGTATAATGATTAAGACATCAATTACCGGTTTGATTGATGAAGGCAAATGATCCGATTAATTTTCTTCATCCAGCGGAAAAAACGGGGAGCTGCAATATGAGGCAATTTGTTGATTGATAGTGTGAATGTGCCGAAAGAGCTTCAGAATAAAATATGTTCTTTACTACTTAAAAGAACACAGTTAAACTGTTTTTTAATAGGTACATCCATTCATCCTGTGTCCAGGCCCACCTACATCATGAATAGGTTTATGCAGAAATTAATCATTATGCATAAGTGGAAGGCAATGTTGCTAAAGTGGAGTAAAATAAATATTTTAGTTGCATGTATGTGTTTTCCTCCTTCAATTCATTGCATTGCATAAAACAGGTTAATATATCAGATGAATATAACTCTTCTCTCTCCTGCTATTGATGCCAATGATGTTCCTCTACCCCTCCAACAATGGGCCGAACAATGTTTGAAGAGCGCCTTGAGACCAGCTTGGTCTGAGGCTTTAGTTTTTATTCTGTTCATGTTGTCAATGTGTAGAGGGATAATTGAGGCGATCTTTGACTATGGGATCTATTTATACAGGGCATAATTCCCTCTGTATTCAGGCATTATCATGGTGTCAAAACAAGCACAATGGCACAATAAGGTCAATATAATGAAACTCCAAAACAATATGGTGCCATTTATACAATAAAACACAAGCCGCTCTTGATTTGTTTAGCCTTGTAACATTGTTTGGGTTATGCAGGACAGAATGTAAAACTATTATAAATGATTTTTATTCAAAAACAACATTTAGGGGTGAAATTTAATGTCTGAAGTAACTTTTTTTTTCTTTTTTACTTTAAAGTTAAATTTTTATTATAATACTGTTGGTTTTCTATTAAATATCAATGCTTTTATCTGTATTTTTGCCAGTTGTGACATTTGCAGAAGTTATTTTGATAAACTTTGTTAAACTGTTGCTCAGAACCAAACTATTTTTGTCCCGTTATGCCCTAAATACCACATTTCCTTTTTTTTCGTCTTTTATACTCAAAAGCATTTGGAGCCAAATTTACATCAGTTATCCATTTTCCACATTAGCAATATGACAAATCCCCCCTTTATAGCAGTCCCATATCATTCTGCTTGACTTTCTCCTGGGTCTGAATTCAGTTATTGATTGCCTGCTCAGTTTCACTTGGAAAAGGTTGATAAAGGGAGGTTTTCACTTTCTCAATTCGATGTGACAGCTCCCTAACAAGAATAATGGAAAGTGCCCATTCACAGGCAAATCAAGCTAATCCAGCGTGCCCCTCTGCTCTCAATGGAGAAGTCACAGTCCTTCCCGGCCCATTCCATCACAAGCCCCTCTCTCTTCAGAAACCTCGCGAGTTAGCCCAAACTCCTCCAAAAGACAACATCGCTCTTTGTTGTGCCCTCTTTTCACACACCATCGGACAGATAAATAGGTCAATAAAAGTATACAAAGTCAGATGGGAAACAAAACCGAAGCATATAATTGGTTTGTTTTAAGTTTGGTTGGATTTCGCCAATTCCTCAAGAGGAGATTGATGGACATTAACAGAGAAGACATCTTGAAAAACAGCTTCCAAAGTCAAACAAGTGAGAATAAACAGGTGCTTGAATGAAGAAAGAAAGTTAGTCAAAATCTGAATGGTTGTTTTATTAGGGCAATTTCCTTGAATTTCAAACTCCTTTTGGACAAAATAAGGAGCAATGGTAGCTGGGAAAGTTGCAATAATTTACAAAGTTGGTTGGACAAAGTAATTGTATGCATATCTCCAAAATGTGCATAAAATCCTCCTCAGTTTTATGTCCCCTCTCAGCTGTATCATGAACACTGCAAGCTGCAGAGCTGTACACCTCATATAAATACCAGGATGAAACAAAGTTTAAAACAAGCCTGTTTTATTTTCTTGTCTCATATTTACGTAATTAAAATGCACCATTGTTTCAGGACGAGAGATTACAGAGGTCTTATTCAAGTTTGACTGAAGAATGACTTTGTAAGACTTTAGTTGGACCATTAAAGTGCCACAGGTTCACTCCTTTTTCTTTTAAGCTGCTGAAAAGAGAGATTAACATGATTTTGCTTTATCCACCACATACAGGCAACAAAACCATAAAACACAACCCAAAGGCATCCCCGTCCGGAGCTGAATGTGCACTTGTTACCACTCTCAATTCGGCTTTCAGCCCCCTCTAAGGAGACAAGGCCCAATCACAATATTGTCAAGGCTCTGTTGGTTTTCTGGTTCAAATCCTTGTTCACGCTGTTTGCTGAGTACTCATCTGCTGTGACAGCCTTCAGACAAACAGTAAGTCCTGAAAGAGGTCTCCCACAACCAGATCTTTCCTGCTGGGCAGCGGCTGAAACGCTCCTTTCTCTCTCCATCAAGTGGAACCCAGGCTATTGAGCTGGCCCCTGGGATCCTTCCATTGAGGTGGGCTATGGGCCAGTGCTTCCCCCCTCCACGCCGTGGGCCACCCTCACTCTCCCAGGACACCTGTACCCCTAAACCTCATCGTGGGAACCTTCTCGCTGCCTGCGCCACCTGAGCTGCTCTCCATGCCAGCTGGGCACATCTGACAGGCACTGCTGGGAGTCAAAGCCGCCAAATAAAGCTGAAGCTTTTTGAACTTTTTACCCACAAAGCATCATTTTTCTCAAAGTGGAAAAAACTTGAGGAATTTCCACCAAAGTTATGAATCAAACTCATGCCAGTTCACGATCTTTAGTAACCATTTTGGATTTGCATATTTATAAAGTACAGTTTACATTTCGAGCGTTTGTGCTCCCTGCACTCTGAATCTCCATGGCACGCTGCAAAAAAATGGCATCAATTAATCAACATTCATGAACCGTTTACTTGAGCTCTCTTTTGTGCGATGCAGGGCCTAATCCAGACAGAGACCAGGCTGTTATGCAGCAGTGCAGACTGCGTCACTCCACCCTTTGTGGGAGAAACCCATCAACTGGTGTTTCAGGGAAATGTCTCCCCCCATTGAGAGCCTAACCTTCCCCCTCTCTCACCCTCTTCCTCTTGTGCCCCCTCAGCACTCAGGGCAGGAAGCTCTATCTCTTAGAGGAGGCCATCCATCCATCTTGCCTCTTCCAATCCAATTCACTGCCGCTCGACATGTATGAAGACATCTGTCCATATTTGATCAGATATTCCATTTTGCTGCAAATGATCTCACCCTCCATCCCCACCCACGAAGGAGGCAGCTATTTAACCGTGCTGATACTTTCCTGCATAATAACCTGCCAATTCTTTGCCTTGCAGAAGAAGCAAGTTTAATTGGGCTGTGCATTTAGAGCTCTTCTACAATTACACAATTACAGCGGAGATGCATTTCTGCATGTTGCGATGTTTGCCCCAATTTACTGCACTTTTCATACAGTTTAACTCTGGTTGTCTTTTCAGGGGATGCAAATTTGGCTCATTTGGCTTCAAATGAACCATAATTGCTCACATTGAAATCCACACCTTTCTATGAGAGGTTCCTTCCAGTTAGTTCTCATTAAACCGAAGGAGAACAAAAATTCACAATTTCATTTCAGCGCGCGTGCCATCTGTGTCTTCTTGTGGTGAAAGCTAGGAAATCGGAGTCTAAATGGACGCAGAGTGCATGGATGGAAAATGTGAAAATCAGTTTGTGCAAGTATGTCAGAGAAGAGAAACCTTCTCCAAAGTGATGCTGGTTGTGGAAATTTCTCACAATTAAACTTAGAGACAAATACTACTTAGTGCCATACAGCAGTATTTATATCTTTGCAACTTCTTCACATGTTGCCATGTTAAAACCACAAACTTCACTGTATTTTATTTAGATTCTCATCCCATATTAATTAATGTCTTTTTAAGTAATTCAGGGTGTCTCCAGCAGCTTTGGATAGACTGACATTGTTTCTAGAGACTGACATTTTTGCCAATTCTTCTTTGCAAAATAGATCAAACTCCATTTGATGGAGTCCTTTTGATTTAAATTATTCATTTGTGCTTCTGTATGTTTAGTGTTGTCCTGCTGCAAGGAGAAACTCAGCTCCAGTCTCAAGCCTCTTGCAGAAGATTGATCTGTATTTAGCTCTAGTCATCTCCACTCTGACCAGTTTTCCTTCCCACAGTATGATGCTGTCACCACAATAGCAAACATGGAAAATAGGGTAATATTCAACTTTTTCATCACATGTAGCTTTTTGCTGGTGGGGTTAAAAACTATATTTTGTTTTTTTCTGACCAGAGCATGTTCCTCCATAATTACCTTGGCCTTCTTCTCCTTGCCCAGCCTGCTAGTTTTTGTTATGGACAGACATGTCTTAACAGGTTTGCAGTTGTGTAATCCTCTTTAGATTTTATTTATGATAAATTATTCAATGAACTGTGAGATGGTCAAATCTGTGGACAATGTTTTCTAACTTAAACTTTTTCCCTGACATCTCAGATGTGTTCCTTGGTTTTCATGATGTTGTTTGTTCACTAATGTTCTCCAGCAAACTTTCACAGAACACCTGTAGAAATAGAAAAAAAAAATGAAATGTGTCCTTCAACACCATTTTAAAAAGTCACATGAATTAAGAATAAGACATTAAAAATACAAACTACACAAAACCTTAAATCACATTGAGTTTAAAAAGCCTGATAACCTGGGGACACAAACTATTCTTCATTCTGTTAGTTCTTGCTTTCCTACTTCCGTAACATCTGCCAGAAGGCAGAAGAGAGAAGTATTTCATAGTATGATTGAATTATGCACACCAAATTTTAGTTGGGGGTATCAGACTAAAGGAGGCTTAATAAAGATGAATGCCACAGTTTTCAGATTTTTGTTTGCAAACATCTTAAAATGTTTCCATTTACCATTGTTTCATAATTATGTACTACTTTGTACTGATCTAAATCCATTAGAACAGAATTAGAACTATCCTTTATTGCCCCACAATGGGGAAATGTCTGTGCAACAACAGCAAAGTTATATATATGAAATAATGTACAGTAAGAACAAAATTTCAACGCAAACACTGTGAAGTTATAAAAATTCCTCCTGTCCAGAGGAAGGTGCAACTGAAATGGTTAAATGAAAAATGTTCAAAATGTGCATGTCTCTTTGAGCCTTAAAAGACAGTCTATTTATAAGTAAAAACAGTGCAGAAGTAAGGTTGTGCAGATACAGCATGCATGTTAACACTTCTTAAATTTATTGGGAGCAGTGAGGGCCAAAAAGTCTACTAGCTGTAGAGAGGAAGAATCTCCTATAACTCGTTTGATGCAAAATACATTAAATACTTTAAATTGTGTAAGTCTAATATTGCCCAATGTAATAAAAACACAAAATTTAAAAGATATGAATGTTTTTTCAAGTCATCTTTTTAAAAGTATGAATCTAAATGCGCTATCATGAGTTTGAACTGCATGTGCAAAGGCCCTTACTACATCTGTAAAACAGAGTGATGCGTCAGCCCCAACATGTGATCACCATCAAACAGTTTTCCTCTCCATCCTCTTCTTTTATATCACTGTCCTAAAAGTTAAAGAAAATTCTCCTCTAAAAGGCCCTCTGCGTCTGAAGTGGCGGCCTGTGCCCACTCCAGACAATACCTTACAAGACACTGTTTAAATTCATATCCGCTCTTCCTTTCTTACTGCGGGACAACACAACAAACCGCTGACCCACTGATACACAATTAGAAGTGATGCGGCAGTTAAGGCTACAAGCAACTTTGTTTAACAGTCTGTCTTTGACCCTCCACCGCTGAATAAATATAATGCCCCCAATGAGAATAAGACACTGAGGTGGAGTGAAAAGGGAGCCGGGGAAGATTTTAAGCCACACATAAGTAGTTAAAGACCTTTATAGAGTATAACACCATTATCCTTGCTGAATAAAAATGGGATTTAGTGTTTTTTCCACTTAATTTAAATCAAAAGAGTCCCCACCTTACATATTGCGGTGGTAGTGTAATGGAGAGAGACCCAAAAAAAGGCTTTGTGGCTCTGACACCTCCTATAGTGGGACCGTGTTGTCCTGCAAGCAAAAGGGAAAGAAAGGTTTTTCTTCTCTGCTTTGCTATCTGCTAACACATTCTAATTGATGCTACTGCATTCCTCCACTGGATGCATTCAGTGAATAACGAGCCTTGGACTGAATACCCATGAATTGGTCCCCACCAAGCAAAGCAGTAAAGCCTTTGCCCCCCATCTCAGAGCCTCCCTGCGCCGCCACCATCACAACCACGACCGAAAACCGCCTCCCCTCCGGACCTTCCCCAAAAGCCCTGCTCCTGCTTTACCGCCCATTAAAGCGCAACCATTGTGCAGGGATGCGGTCCACAAAAGCTGTCAATCTCTCCCGGGTCCTCCAAAGCTTGGACTCACACAGACCGGAGTGACAGACCTCCCCCCTCCTTCGCCCCTGTTCCCCCTAAAATCCTCTCCCTGAAAACTTCTCAGCTAACTATCCCCCCTCTCTCCCACTCGGGCTCTCTCCATCCTCAGTGCACAAAGCATCAATCTGTCTTCAGCCCCAGCACCCTCGGCCCTTTGTCCCATCTGCAGGTGCCTCTGAAAGCACCCACGGTCGCCCTGGCCTCAGCGCACGCCACGCCTAGTCCAGGGACAGGAACTGCTGACAAAGACCCAGTGTGGGAATGAGGGATGTGTGGAGGGAGAGAAGAGGGGGGCTGCTTTAAGACAGATGGCTGGGGAAGTCTCCCGACTCCTCTGCAGGGGCTGTCAGTTTGAATTCAGATCTACGAATGAGACGACCAGGGCTAGAACCACTAGAGGAATGCCCAACAACCCCGGCAGCTACTGTACATTACATCCAGAAGGCCTCGCCAAGAAGAGAACACAACCTGTTGCTGTCGCTGAACTTTGTATAGGACATTTGTTGAGAAGGGGATACTGACTGAAACTCATAGTATTCTAGAAATATTTCATAGGATGAAGAAAAAAAGTTACATCTTGATTTGAAAGGCTAATTTGTCTCTGCAAAGCGTGACGATAAAAATAGGAATTATTTGGAAATTTACCAAGAAAACGTGAAAAGGCCATGCAATGAAATAAAGCAACAACGATTAAATAAATAAAAAATTTCCACATGTTTAAACATAGCAGTTGTTACTTGATTGCTGGTTCTAAGCTGCCTTTTGGGCCTGGCAAGTTGGTCCAATAATAAAAATAAGACCTGCTGAGAAATGTTACTTCTTTTATCATCTTCAATAAATTAATGTGTGCTTTCTATATTTCTGTTCAGAGTCTGATAATAAAATTTAAATGTAGTGTTCCATATAGGAGTAAGTTTTTGAAGTATGTTCAAGAAGCTGATTCTCACCTCCTTTTTGTCATATTGTTGGTGGGACACCATTCTGTTTCTCTGCCCTGGTTTTAGATTATTGCTTCAACAGAATCATCATCAAACCTGGAGAAAAGATTTGTGCTTTGGTTTAGTGATAAAACACTCAGAAAATGAGCAAACAGAACCAGATTCTGCGCTGCTCTGAACATTAGAGCGGTAAATCTCCAGCTGTTTGAGATCAGCTGTTTGAAACGCTTTTACTTTCCAGATGTTTACTTACACTCTGTAAAATCTGTAACTTTTGTTCTCTTGACTTAAATAAATTGCATTTTTCCAAGTTCTTTCCAAACCTCAGAGTAACAAGAGACAGAATTTCTTAAAGATATTTTTTGTAAGATTTACATTTTCTTAGTATTGGTTAGAATTGCATTAAAAACTGTATGGCTAAAACATTTTGAGGAACATTTCAGAAATATTCTCACAGTAGCTTTGAATTTTGGCCTTCATACAAATTGGAGTCTTGACCCATTTCTCCAGAGAGAACTGGTCTGACTGGGTCAGGTCTTTAGGTTTCATTGCTTACACACATCTTTTCTGAACATTTCACTTTATTTATTCATTCACTTTGTATGGAGCTGAGATTAAAGTTTTTGTGGTGTTTACTCTTAAACTTTGATCTGATGATCCAGAAGCCACTTTTT
>CAEFZX010010293.1:0-33942 GCA_903066825.1 Alfaro cultratus
TATCAGTTTCCACGTAAAATAAATAATGAACACAAACATGACTAACTCTTTAAAAGCTGGGAGAATGTAAATCTCATGAACCAGTCCGACATTTTTCGGATTGTGTTTGTTTTAAGAAGCTAGGAGTCCGCTTTTATCAAGGTCCCCTCCGAAGCTAGCTGTTAGCTTTAGCTTCTGGTACAGGCTAATCGGGATTCATCCAAAATGAAGATGGCTGCCTCTAAATTGAAATGATTAGTACTCCAAACTTTTATTTGCCTTATCCTCACTAAAAAGCTGTCCTGGTTAAACCCAACATTTGTAGTAACATTTACGTGTAAATGTTTAGAGGCATTTTAACCATTTCTGGTCTTACGCGTTGAGCACAAAAAGTGTATTTGTGTGTAGGATGTGACTTTTTTTTTGTTTGTTTTTTTGAGAAAACAGACAAATATTTATATTTGTACGCCCCCTTTCTCTTTTTGTAGCCCCATTACATTAAATCGAGAGTAGAAGAAGAATCAAAGGCAGAGCTGGAAGTTTGTAGCTGCAGCTTAGGAAAGCAAAAAAATACCCAGGGACAAAGTGCAATCCATTTCCACTTGTTTTTTGTGACTGCTGGTGTATTGTTTTTATCTTCGTTTGTGAGACATTTGAATATTTAAATTATGCATGTGTGCCTTCTTTAACCTCTCCAGCTGTTGTGTTTACACCTAGTGTACATGCTTTAGCTGCCCAGGCTTGGACCATTAAGGCCAGTTTTTTTCCTTCCAGAGTCTATCTGCCATGAGCATGCACACGCCTGCAGCTCTCTGTAAAAAGAAAACAATATCAGCCTGATCATTGAAGCCCTGCAAGATGGAGGTTAAAGAGCAACTCTTGTTAGACAATGCTTGGTTTCCTCTCACCTCATCTGATCTCATTTGCTGCAGCCGCTTCAAAAGATATGCCTGCCCTTTTTTGTTTTCTTGTTTTAAATGGACATGAATGGTTGCAGGCTGATCCTGTCTCCATTTCCCCTGAGGCTATGCAAAAGTGGACCGCTACGTAAATAAAGATAAAGATGAAAGTCTCGCTATCGAGGTCACAGAGACCTTAAAGCCTCTCTGCTGCGGCAGCGACTGCCCTGCATTTGATGGAACTTCACGTTTATTTTATCCGATCTGCCTTCTTTACCAAATAGGATCATTTTGAAAAGCTGCTGGGAGCAGAAAGCTTAAATTTAATCTCATATTGAAACAAAACAACACTAATATTAAGACAAAAAGAAAATTTGCCTTAAATTTTGGCTTTGTTTTGTCCAAAGTTGGCGGATTGCTTCACAGATGAATTTTCCTTCAAGGTGCTCAGTTTTTTGTTTTTTTTTTCCAGTCTTGCTGTTTGTTTTTGATGCCGAATTGAAGAGCTGCCTATGCAACAGACTGGCACAGGGCATTCCAATTAAGCCCACAACTCTATGGCTTTCTAATGGGCTTTTTCAGATTGTTCCCCTGCTTCCCCTTCAAATCAGGCTGGGTATTCGCTGATCCCAGATTTGCTGCGTTACTTGAAGTCCTTGAAATGAAGCCATGGTGCAGCTTTGTGTGGATGAATGAAGAATGAAGAAAATGGTGTTCAGTATGTGCCGATCTGTAAAAGGGAAAAAAAATAAATAAATGAGGCGTCTGTTGTTTTTGCTGTTCTGCGACGATTTCCCCCATTCCTGTTTTGTGGAGTATTTAAGCTGTGATTATAATATATGCATTTGTAAATAAGCCCTGTAAAATGATGAGATGTTTTTAAAGAAAAAAAATATGATTCTGGATGTTTGTACATACTGTGTTTCCAGGGAATAAAAGAAAATGAGTAAATGTTTCTCCTCTGGTGTCTGTTTTTTATAATTCATGACATTAAGTTTAAAACACATAACAGACCCCTTCACTCTACTAATTTCTTAGTCATAGATCTTCTAAAACAGTGATGTCGGCGATGTTCGAGGTCGTCTATATGACTGCGCTGTCAGTTAGAGCAGATGATTTAAAGCAGAATCGCTTCTGCAACTTAAAAAAAAAACAAAACTCAAAGGTGAATTTTTAACGCACGGCTTCCTAATTGTTTTACTGCAGCTTTAAAACATGACTGCTCCATTTAATTTTCCTAAATGTTTATGAAACCAAATCAATCATCTGTTTTCAAGAGTGTCAAAGTATTTATGCCTTTAACTTTTTCACAAGTAGAATGTATTTTAGAAGGATTTTATGTGACAGACTGACATAAAATAGCACTAAACTACTTTATATTATTCTTAATTTGAATCCAATTTCAGTTAGAGGTCACCTAATTAGTAGATAAAGAATCTGAATCAGTTCAGAAAGTTTGTGTGCAAGAACAAGAAATTTGACTTCAGTTCTGCTTTGCTCTCAAAAAAGAAACAGGATTACACATAAGAAAAATTACGATTTTTTTCTCTTAAGTCTGAATATATGCATTTTTTTTCCACAAAATAGTATGAATTAATGCAAATATGTATGGTATCAATTTTGCAAGTGGCTCTTTGTAGTGCTGACTTGAAAGTAAAAGTCTAAGAAGTTTGTGTCCAGGATGTGTGGGGTCTGGAGTGATGTTAGCTCCACTTTTCAGAATGGCCCAGTCAAAGTCCATTTGAGAATCTATTGCAAGACTTGAACATTCATCCTCAGAGATCCTCATTCAATCTGACCACAGTTTCACAAAACAATGAGCAAATGTGAAACTCAGTTTTAACACAAATGCATGCCACACTTTTCAGATTTCTATTTGTAGGTTTTGGTTTTAAGATTTTGATGGGAATTAAAACTTTTGCAAGGCACAGTATGACTACATCAAAAGTGAATTCCTTAAAAGACAAGATGAAATGGTGTCATTCATCAGTCTGAGGTTGAAAACTTGAAAGCCTTAAAATAAAAAAAAATAAAAAAAAGTTTAAAGAAGTGAATTTATCCAAATTCCATCAAGCTGGAATTGAAACCGTCTCCCTGTCTGTTGTTTTGCATCCAAACAGCGGCCATCAGAGCAGTTTGGTGAACAATACACTTAGTCACCGCGTCAGTCTGCTCACATCAAAATTCACCTCCGCTACTGGTGCTTCATTTATTCTTCTTTTCCCACAGATGAATCTACAGACATTAAGGGAGAAAAAAACGCCTCCGCACCGACTGACAGCACCTGCCTGCTAAAAAAAAACAACTTCGTTCAATAGAAGAAAAATTTGCTTCCTCATAGATTCTGGTCACGTCTTGGTGAATCTTACCATTTTCCACACAGCCAGCAGCGGGCAATGGGTTCAAATCTCCAATTCAGGCCGGTGGGTACCGCCCGGCTATATTTAGCCCGGAGAAAGGCCCCCTATCAGCTTAGATGACCACCCTTGAATTCATAAAGCATCGAGCTTGTCCTTTGGGCCGAAGCTGCGAGCATGATAGCGGCTCTTTGAGGAGCAGATAACAGCCTCGTCCGGTCCCTGCGTGTCTGTTCAGTTTTCTGCTGCCCAGCATTAAAATCTCACCCGACGTCTGCAGCCTCCGGCCGGTGAAAGGAGCCTCATAATGAATGTTATTACAGTCCATTTTACCTTCTGCCTTATGTAACTCCACGGTCAAAAATAGGTCCTTCTAAATTGAGAATATTCATTTGGCCATCTGGTCCAACCCACCAGGGTTACAGTAGTTTAGGGTTTTTCATTAGAGTTTCAGGACTTTTTGTCTAATTTAGTTAGTTTTTAGAGTGTGTTTGCTAGTTTTTTTCATCATTGTTTAAAAAATTGATTTTTGTCTATTTCCAGTTCAAATATATTTGTACACTTAGAAGTAACATTTCATCAACATATAGGAGCTTGTTTTAAGTCAATAACTCCTTAATGTTGATGGAAAAGTACTTGTTCCATTGGCCAATTACTTTGATTACATGGGAAAAATGTCTTGTTATAAGTGAATTTAACTGCCAATGAAACTAATACCTTTTCCATCAATATTAATGAATTATTTACTTAAAACAAGCTCTTATATCTTGCTGAAAGTTATTTGTAACTTTGTTTTTCTTATTTCAAGTGTACAGTTGGCAAGATTTTGTGTTTTTACAGTGTAGTGTATTAGTTTGTTCACACTTTGGTTAATTTTGAGGTCCATAATTCAATAATGTGTAAGTATTGTATTGGGATTAGATATGCATCGATTGAGTAACGAATAATAACATTTAAAAAAATTATTAAATTATTGCTGAACAACCAACTGACACTGGTGTTTTCTCCCAACGTTTGCTGTCACCATTTTGCCGAAATAAACTATTTCACGAGTTCAATAGGCTAATAAATAGATTCATAAACACAAAAACAAAAGATATTAGATATATATTTTCAATATGGTTTTGTTTTATAAAAGCACGATATAATTCCAGTTAGTTTTTCCCCATTAATTACCATTTTTATTTATTTCAGTTAAAGAAAATGTTTTCTCAATTTCAGTTTTTGTTATTTTCTTAGATTAAGAGATTGAGTTAACTATAATAACCTTGCATTGCAAAAAATCCAACATATCTCTGCGACACATTAATAAACTAATCAAAAGAACCTGCTGCTGGTTTCCATCAGCAATGGCTCTGATGTTCTTTGAACTTTTCTCCATGACAAATTTGTCAACAAATTTAAAGAACAAGTCAAGTTCATCAAGTTGCCGCTGAAACTACACGTCCCCTGCTTGCTGTGTGCGTCTGGAAAATGTCTCCTGTCTGTTCTGCAGAGGACTGACAAGTTAAAGCCCCGAGTTGACGCTGACTGAGTTTAAAACATGAAAGGGATCAAGTTTTTTCTTTCCTTTTTATTAAAAGGGGGAGTTCGGCTTTGCTGCTCAACAAAGAGGAAAGAAACAAAGTCACTGAATCATCTTTGTACTTCAAAGAAATTTAAACGCTGCTGGGAAAGAAGTTTGCATGTAATCATCATGGTCCCCTTCTTTTAGATTCTAATACATTTATATTATTTATTCTAGATTGAATAATTATAGTAATAAAGGCAAGAACACATTCTCAAAGATCAATAAACTTTAAATTCTAATGAACATTTAAACACTGGAACTGGAAGACATTTGGAATATCCAAAATAAATCAAGAAAACAACAGAAACAACAAATAAAATGAATTATGAAGTCTCTGTAAACAAAATTATCTTTCAAAAAAGATCTAGTTGAGACCAAAACACCAGGCTGAAGACTTTTATCATTCAGGTTTTGGTAAAAAGAGAGAAAAGAGAGAAAAACGATAAATCAAGCAAATGAAAGCGATTGAGTTTTTTTAATTTATCATGGGATTAATTGATTTATTATTTATTGTGAGAAGGCCTTCTCCATTGTACAACTTGTATAAGGGATTGAAATAAAAGCCAGTTTTTAAAAATAATTGTTGTAATCTAATTTTTAGGAAATAAACCAAGCAAAAAAAAAATCAGATATCAAAAATGTAATGGAAAAAAAAAACAACATCAGAGTTTTTATCTTTAAGCCCAAATAGTATCTGGATTTCATGGAATAATATATCTCAGATAAAGCATTTGTTTGAGCATGGATGTGCTTTGCTCTGAATCTCGGTTCACACGCTGGCAGGTCATTCAGTTTACAACTCAAACAGTGTCTGCGGCCGGCCGTGTTCACCGGAGCTCCATGAGAGCCACAGTGAACCCATGTGAGCCAAATCCAGGCAGATGGAGGCCACAGAGGACCGACTCCGCCTGGGAACCTGAACAGATGGACCCATGAAGAGCAGCACCTGGTTCTGGCACTAAACTTTGACACTCTCTGTATGAAATGAAGCAAAAAAATAAAAATAAAAAATTAGGTTTACGAGTCAATACGAGTTGAAACGAGTCAGAAAGAATGAGACAAATTAAAAAATCTGAGACTTTAATCAGAAATATGAATTTTTTTCACAATAAAACATTTGGTTGCAACATGTACCACTTTGTGTTTGCATATTTATTTTAATTTAGCATCTCTGTTGGGGTCTGATAGGGTTGTGATGATTAGCAATCAGCAGTAATTATCTTCAGGTGCTGACATTTATTGTTTGGACAAATTGCAGCTACTCTTTGATCCCTCTGAAGAAAATTACATTTGCATAACATCTTAATGTCTTGTTTCTCTAAATCAGTTTCCTGATGGATCTGCTACCTAAAAGGTACTTAAATATGCTTTTAACACCTTCAGCGAGAAGTTTCAGATGTAAGACTTACTGTAATTATAGAAAGTTGGTGCTGGATGGATTTAAATACAGATGGTGTCTGTAGGACGTGACTGGCAACAAATATTTTTGTGCATTACTGCAATAAAGGATGAACCTTTTTCACAATTTTACAAATGTTGCCAAAAAACATGTACTGTCAGTCTACTATTCCTTAAAAAAACAACAATAATAATTAAAGTATTTTGGAAGAATTACAACAAATTTCTGTTATTTTCTCATTTGTCACACATGATTTAAGTATAAAGACAGACGACTGCTTCAACATGAATCCGTTCTGTCCTGTAAATTAAGACATTTAATCTACACTTACTGATAAATTACAGACTTTTTAATAACTACAGAAGCTTAAATATCTAATCAGCCCCACAGAAAGTGATTCAGTTTAAGCCAAAGTGCAGATTAGAAAAGCAGTGCAAGAAAACTCAATTTCCACACTTGAGCAATCCAAATATGAGTTGGGCTTACAAGCAGTTCAGTATAAAAATAAAATACACCCAAAGAGCAGGATTTAGAGCAAGAAACACTGAACTTACCAGATTAGTTTCTGCTGCAGCTTTCAGATGGAAGGACAAATATTGGCGTAAACAACATGAAAACTGTTCTGTGTAATCATTTCACACTGCTGCGGAGCTTCTTTTGGCATCGTATAATTACATAATTACATCATATTAATTACAACAAATTTAAATGCCATCGCCCACTTCAGCGTTGGTGCACAGGCCACCATGTGTCGGTCTTCTAATGACTTCATTGTTCAACATGAAGTTCGAATCAGTGAAAAAGGCTCATAAATCATCTAGTTCCCTGGCGATAATCGATCTAACAGAGGAAATAACTCTAAGCATCGACGATAAGACACAATAAATCCTGACATATCGTCTAAGACCCGGGTGTCAAACTCATTTTTGTTTTGGTCCAAATCATGATCATGAATCCGCCTAAAGGGCCGGTTGTGCCAGAATGTATTGGTAAAAATATCAGTGAATTCTTAAAATTAAATATTATTGAACATCTTTTCAGTTCCTTCAAGATTTCCTGATTCTTTTTGTGATTTTTTGGAATAAAAATCAAAGTGTTTGTGGTACTAAGTTGCAATACTTGCACTTATTTATGACGGTAAATTTGACTTTTTATTACTCACTATATAGATCATGGAATATAATCTGACATCAATTAAGGCTGAGGCAGCTGTTTAGAACAAGTAAGAAAGTTTTTTGACAATTTCTGAGAAAATACTGCAATAAACTCCCAATTATTAGCGCAAAAAAAGTGGTGGGATTTATTGATTTTGTGTGAATTTCCACGATAATTCTCAAGAAACTGGAGGGACTAATTGATATAATTTGGCAGTAAACAGATAAAAACTGCATTGATTTGACTGAAAGCATCATATTTAAGCCCACTTAGTGTTCAGTCTATAATCTAGAGGACCATATAAGAAGCATTGGGGGCCGGATTTGGCCCACGGGCCTCAAGTTTGACACACGTGGACTAGGATACCAGAGGGTTTGGTAGAAGAGATGTGGTGTAGAAATGAGTAAAAAGTTAAATTATTAAGAAGCAGAAATTTGTAGAAATGGTGAACATCTTAGACATTACTTGTGGCGTCCCACAGGGATCAGTGTTAAGTCCAAACGGTTTAGTTTTGTTTCAGTATGTCAAATGTATATTTAATGCATCAAAAATGGAAATCTTTGTCTTACATGGATATAACACAAATATTTCTTTGTTCTGGACCAAATATATGGCAGATTTTAGAGGCTGTTTCATCAAAAATGATGGTTTAATCTAAACCTAAGTCTGAATAAAACAAAATTTATGATATTTGGATGGTTAAAAATACAAAATATTGATAATACATATGAAAATACATGTCTAGGTATAATTGTACATAAGAATTATTATTTTTTTTTTAAATACAACAATTAACAGTCTGTTCATACAGCAAGAGTGAGTTTGTGGATTTTGGTACAGTGGAACTTGGAAAAAATTTCAAATAAATTAATTTTAAAAATAAAAGAGACTTTGGGGAGATAAAGAATGAGAGCGGGTCATTGTACCGTTTTGTCACATGGGACTCAAACAGTGGTTGCTATTTTCACAAATCTTTACTGTATAATATTGAAATTTGGAATGGAAGTGTTTGTTTTATTTGTGAAATAAATGATTTGAAGATACTTTAATAAAAAGAGACTGATGTTTTTTTTACTTCTACCTATTCTACCTGGACAGGACAGTCTGTTTTGAATGTCTGATAAGTTTGTTCTTTACCAATAAGCCATCATTACACTGCTATAAATCAAGCTCTCTTTCAAGATTTTACCATTTCAGCTATTTTCCCAAACCTTCCTGCAAGGATTTAACGAACAAGGTGCAACGTCTCACCCTGAGTGAGGTCACGTTGATGGTAATCTGTTTACTTTCCCTTTGAGCAGCCAAAATGTCTGCTGATACACATGCAATTTAAAGCAATTACTCTTAAAGCAGCTGATTAGCTTCTCCATCTGGGAGCTCAACGCCAAACATAAAGTCCTGGCCAAACAAACAAACAATGGTCAGTGATAATGCACGTCTCTGGCAGGAGGCCATCAGTGTTTCTGTCTTCAGGTTGTTGTTTTTCCCCCCAAAAAACTCTGCCTCATTCGCACTCATTACCTCAGCAAATCATGTCTAAACAATGTTCTGAAGCCAAAACAGCTGAGCTCACTTTCATTCAGTATTTTTCTTTTTTTTAGGTCCTGATTAAGATGTACGGCTCACTCCTTTTAGGAGGGCGACATTAGCATAACACATCACACTAATGCATTTTAAAGGTGCCCAGCTTAAGGGTTTATTAATATTCCTCAGAGGGAAGCGCAAATCTCTCCTGTAAGAGCCACTTGATAACACCAGCTGGCATGATGTTTATTAAAACATTTTCTATTGGCTTTTAGAGCGACGCTCGGGGGAGATGCTGCCCCGAGGTTAACGTCAGGAGGGATTCAGGTGAGAGTGAAAACACCGGATTGTGCATCAGCTGCACAAACGTTAGACAAATTGTGTCTAACAGGCAACATTTGAAATAGAGTTTTTCTTTTATCCCCCAAACCTGATTCAGCTCATGTTTGCATCACAAAGAGAAGCTAAAAAGACAAACCTGTGTTATAAACTGATAGAAATGTAGTCTGAAAGAAGGTTGTGTAGATTTTTACATGCCTCATTATGGTTCAAATCTTGTCATCCACAATAAATGTAAGGATTCAGAAAAAAAAGGTGTCACTTCTTTGGGTTTGGTCCTGATTTCTGCAGCTTCTAGACTCAAAAATGGCAAATATATGAAATGCTGCACTTTTTCAGATAGGCATCTTCTAATTATTGTGTTACCTTTACAAACGTGCGCAAAACGTTGTCATTATTCCACTAATATCAGAAAAACACAATTTTGCAATTGCAGTATTTCCGTTAAATAAGAAATAAAACCACATAATTCAAAACCATGCTGCTTTATCATCCTCATACCACTTGATGCAAAAACGCCGCTTCCATTTCAGTTTTGTGAAATACATCAAATTTAATGCAGCCGAACAACCACCTCAAGAACTTTTATCAAAAAACATAATTGATGTTTTGCCATTAAGCAAACTTATTTTCAGAATTCCAATTTGCACAATCAGATAGTCAATGGAAACGCAGCTACCGCCACAATCTTGATAGCAGAATGTGGCAACCAATATATCAATTAATCGCTTGACAAACTAAAAAAAAACTATTAATTTTCATTTGATTAATTTATCATTTATCTCCTTTTTCTCTCTTTCTACCAAACCTGGTCTTCAGTCTGGTGCTTTGGTTCCATCTATTCTCTTTTCGAAAGGCAATTTTGTTTACAGAGACTTCAGAGGTCATTTTATTTGTTGTTTCTGTTGTTTTTTGGATATTTCAAATGACTTCCAGTTCCAGTGTTTAAATGTTCATCCGAATTTAAAGTTTATTGATCTTTGAAAAAGTGTTCTTGCATTATTACTATTATATTTCTTGAGAATTTTCTCAAAACAACAATATTGTCGTTTATCGCAATAAGTTCTGGGACAATTTATCGTCTGACAAAATTAGTTATCATGACACCTAACTAGCATTGCACCGATCAATTGCTGATACCAATTTAGCAACTTTATCACTATATTTTGAGACTTTTCCAACCATTCTAATTATGGTGAATTAGAAGGGTTCACCAAATGTGTTTCACACCAAACACGTTTCACACCAAACGCGTTTCACACCAAACACGTTTCACACCAAATGCGTTTCACACCAAATGCGTTTCACACCAAATGCGTTTCCGGTTTACATTCAAATTTTATGTGGACCTGCATTGAAGGCCTATTGTGGTGAGTTTTGTGCGGCACAATTTGGAGCGTTGGATGCAATCAACGTGTCCAACAGATAGGCGAGCAGCGGAAAACAACGCCTAGAGTGTTTTTGACGCATCTGACTCGCCTCCACATAGACTTTGAATGTAAACCAAATAGCTGCAGAGCAAAATGTCAAGCGTTAAAGTGTAAACGTGTTGAACTTGAAGCTGCGAACACGTTTTTGACACGTTTTTGACACGTGTTTGGCGTAAACAACCTTTACCGTTTTCCAAAAAGCAACTGACTTTAAAACACCTGCCAGTGTTAGTTGGTTTTTTTTTAAAAATATCAGTATTGGCAGATCAGGACAGATAACTGCGATCAGTGCACTTCTAGTCACAACCAGGTATTAGCTTCATGAGGCAACAACTTTTCCACGATGTACCAGGTTGGTTTGGATAACATTTCCATTCAGTAAGTAAATTACAGTATTTAATTAATTAGAGAAAACATCTCATTCAATTGAATCCACAAGAAATACGTCTTGAATGATCTTGAAACTTCCTTTTATTTTCACAGACGTTAAAGCACCACCTCACAACAGCTCTTAAAGCTGCAGACGGACAGCAAGAGAGAGGCTCTTCATCATCATTTCATCACTTCACTGCAGTATGTACAACAGGAAACACTCTCCTCATTTTAAAAGACACGGCGGAATAAATACACGTCTTATTTTACATGATGTTTAATATAAACAAGTACCTGTCATAGTACAAATTGCACTTGCCGACGGCTGTGAGGTAAAAACACATTGTGAGCTATACAAGACAAATGCTTTTAAACATCAACCAGCTTGTTGTAGCGCGCCGGAGCGGCACCGTAAGCATCATGATGTGGGATTATCTGAGAACCAATCATCATCCTCATCACTGCAGACATGGAAGTGACTTCTTATCCAAGTAATTTTGACAAAAAATAAATAAATAAAAATGTTTTGGGGAGTAAATTACAAGAGAGGATGTGTGTTTTTTTTTGTTTTTTTAAAATCTGTGTGTGCTGTGTTTCTGAATCGCAGCGCTCCAGAGCCGGACCAAGGCTGAATGAGGCCCTGGGCTAAGTTTTATTGGGGGGCCACCAGTTAAACCACTCTGCCTCCAGTGGGCTCTAACCATATCTTGTCTTACTTCTTTGCATTTTTGTATGTGACATTGATAATTTTTAATTTAATACATTTTGAGCTTAAAATTGAAATGTTTTATGTAACAAACCGTCCACTGTCGCCACATACTTGCTCAGGAAAGTTAATGACTTGATGCTGGTCTTTCTTTAAAACATTTGTACAAATTGACATTATAAACTGAATCTGAAAGCTTTAAATTAGAATTAGGATTATTAGTATGTACTTGACATTTTCTGAATATATAATTGAATGCTTTGCTTGTTGATTCTATATTGATAAATCTAACAGGAAAAAAATTCATTACAAGTTGTTTTACATTAAATTAATGAGCTAATGATTAATTAAATTGAATATCTCTGGATGTAAGATTGGAAAAAATTATCAATTGACTCAAATTATCTGTTTAATAAAAAGAATTGTGTCAAAATCCTCAATTGAAACAAACTAAATAGTGAAATCAATTATTTTTTGAGGCTATTAATGAGATTTTTCTGCTTTTGAGACTATTTCAAACAAAAACTGCTATACTAAAGTAGATACGGCCAGAGAAATTAAATTTAAAATGACCTAATAATTTTGTAGTCCTAAGGGTGTAAGTAGATGTGAAATATTGACTTATTAAAATCCTGAATCATAGTTTATTCTCTAAATTCAAGCATGACAGAGCATGTGGTTAGTCTGTAAACCAAAAGAAAAATGCTTTCTAAGCTCAGACACAAACAAAATTTTAATTTTGACTCTTGTTAACTCAGAGAACATTTTATGGTTGAAAATCTGTCTAAACAATGTCTTTTTTTACTTTTGAATGTCTAGGATACAATATGAAAGTGTTGGATCTAAAAGTTGAAGATGAACTGATCCTGGCTGATATGACGTTTATTTATTGGAGACCTGACCTCAGATAGTGACTTATAAAGAAAATATCATATAAAAGATTTTTAAAAAAGTGCTGCAGGACTACAATGAAAGCATAAAAAAATACTAAACATGCACTGAGGTTAAACTAGCAGTTTCCCCAACATACACAACAGCCCAGCTGCAGCTGCAGCCTTAATATTGAATGTTGAAGGTTTTCCTCTCTATTAGTGCAACTTGTGCTTTTGTTGAATTCTTACAGGTCATGTAAGAATTAAATTTCTCTCAGGCCCAGCAGCCTAGCAGGGGGCGCTAAGCCGTCACAAACACAGTTCATATCTGGTGTCAACAGAGATAAACCCCAGCATGTCTGAGGCCCAGCTTGGATTAAACCCAGCAGCCCCTACGGCTACTTAATCCTTTAATCGGTTTCATTACGTTTCCCTATTGTCTCAGAAAAACGGCAAAATAACTAAAAGAAAATAAACCTTAAAAAAATAAAACTACATTCCTTAGAAAGTTGTTAATAGTTTGTTTTAAAACTTTTCTTAATGTGATGACAAATAAGAAGTTTTGATGTCCATGCTCTAGTAGTTTAGTATGCTTGGGGCGCCCCCTGCTGGTTTGGAGTCCCAAGCAGCAGCTTAGCTCGTTTCTGCCACATGCTGGCTTTAGAGCGTAAGCATCATGATGGGGGATTGTTTTAAAACCTGCTTTATAATAATCATCTCTACAGATAGAAATGAGACTGCCTATCCAATAAATTTAACTTTAAAAAAATATGTAGTTTTTGTGAATGAATCACTTTAGTAAGTGTGAATATTTTTATAAGAGCAAACTATATTCTGTTAGATTTTTACCTGTTGGCAAGTAAAAATCCTTGTTTTTTATCAAAAAACGTAACTTAATAGGAACATTTTAATGATTTCTTTTATAAATGATATTCGTAAATCCTCTGAGACACTTAAAAGTAGGTTCATAGCACTGGAGAGTGTTGATTAGGATGGTTTGGGGTCCTAACCAGGAGCTTGGTGCACTTATGCTTTGGGCCGGCTTTAACTGTAAAAATCATAGTAGATTTTAAAAGCCACCACTGATAAAAATGTGATTGCTTAATTTTAAGAAAATTAGGGTTAAAAAATACTTTTAGGAATAAATTAGGCTGGTGGATGTGCTGTTTCTTTGGGTAAAATTTAGTTTCAGACATTTTATAACCAGAAAAATATCTGGTTTTACTTGATTTTCTCACTGAAACATCACATTTTATATTGGGGGGGAAAAAAAACAAAAACTCACGTATAGACGTTTTC
Organism: Alfaro cultratus; assembly: GCA_903066825.1. NCBI lineage: Eukaryota > Metazoa > Chordata > Actinopteri > Cyprinodontiformes > Poeciliidae > Alfaro > Alfaro cultratus. The sequence goes on from CAEFZX010010293.1 coordinate 13,902, forward strand.
TATATCTACCAAAAGGAATAACAATTTTTTTTTTAATTTTTGTGTTTTCAAGTTTTCTGAAAGTTCCACTGAACTTCCATCATCAAAAAATGTATTACAAAATTAACAATTTTAAAGGTTTTTCTTATTTCCATTCCCTCATCTCACAGTGAAGCAGTTTTTTTTGTGTGTGCGCTCTTGAAAATAATTTTCAGAAACAAAACTTTCTTCTTCTTTTCAACTTAAAATTCAGAAACCTTTGGAGAAAAATATAAAAGTAGCCTACATTATGCACTTTGAAATAACAAATGGAAATTCTTTAAATGTTTGCTTTTGCGAAAAAAATACATTTAAAAAAAGCACTTGAAAAGATGATAAATTCGCAAGTTGTCAAGAAATTTATAAAAACAAATTTAAATCATTTAAAATTCAGAAACAAATGCTGTACGTTGAGAGCCCCCTGCTGGCCTGGGAGTGTATAGCAGCAGCTTAGATCGCTTCTGCCTTGGTCCGGCTCTGGTGGGATTATTTTAAAATGCTCTCCGGATATAAATCGCGTAATTTATCCATTGCGTTTAGAGTAAAAAAAACAACAATATTTTAGTAACTAAATAATTGTTTAAAAAATATATAACAAAAGCGCACTACCTTCTTTTTTTTCTTTTTGGCAAATTTGGATTTTAGATTTTTTTATATATATATTAAAAGTGTTTGGTTCTGTAGGATTTTCAAAACTTCGTCACTTTGTTCTACATTTTTGAAAACACCTTAAAGGAAATTCCGCATACCTGTCCCAAAATGATTTGGATGCATTTTGGTTTTTATTCACACAGGCTGAAGGTTTGTTTTTTTTTGTTTTTGTTTTGTTTTTAAGCAGTAACAATAAGTTAATTTAAATATTCTCCTTCACATCTGGGACTCAGAGTGAGGCAGTTTCCCAGTCCCCATCAGGCTGCTGTCGCTGTTGTCCAGGGCGGCGCAGTCCGACCACATCTCCAGCGTACCGGGCTCCAGAACTGAAACAAAGCCGCCGGAGCACCGCGACAGATCGCAGGAGCTGATGTGCAGCCGGCGGTCCGCCTGCCTCGGGCAGCACAGCAGCCTCTTGAAGGCCTTCCTGAAGTCCGGACTCCGGCAGTAGATGATCGGGTTAAAGGCGGAGTTCACGTAGCCTAACCAGTTCAGGAACACAAACAGGTTCTTGTCCACCACCTCCGCGCAGAACACCCGCACCACATTGACGATGAAGAAGGGCAGCCAGCACAAGGTGAACGTCCCCATGATGATGCCAAGAGTCTTGAGCGCCTTCTGCTCTCTGAGCGCCAGGATCTTCGACGGCCTCTTCTTGCACTTGGAGGTCAGTCCGGTTAGGGTGTTGTGGAACCTGCCCTCGCACTTGTCGATCTTCCTCAGCTGCTTTTTGGCCTCTCTGTACACCCGCGCGTAAACAAAAATCATGACCAGGAGCGGAATGTAGAAGGAAATGATGGATGAGGAGATGGCGTAAGCCCTGTTGGTCACAAAGTCGCAGCAGTGGGGGTCATTGTAGCAGGCGGTGTCCACGCTGTCGCGGGACCAGTGCATGAGGATGGGGAGGAAGGAGACCAGCCCGGAGATGCCCCACACCACGCACACCACCGCCCTGGCGCGGGCTTTGGTTAACAAGCTCTGGTAGCGGAAAGGTGAGGTGATGGCCACATACCTGTCGATGGCGATTACGCACAGAGTCTCTATGCTGGCGGTGACGCAGAGCACGTCCACGGAGATCCAGAACTCGCAGAAGAATGAGCCGTACATCCAGGAGCCGCGCACCTCCAGCGCCGCGCCAAATGGCACAACCAGAAGCCCCATGATGAGGTCCGCGCTCGCAAGCGACACGATGAACACGTTGGTGAGCGTCTGCAGCCGCTGCGTCTTGGCGATAGCCACGATCACCAGGATGTTCCCGAACACGATGGACAGGACGATCAGACCCATCACCAGGCTCATCCCGGCCAGCCAGTGCTCGGACGCGGCCGCAGCGGAGCCCGGCGCGTCGGACGCCTCGCTCCCGGTGCCGTTGTGGAGGTTCACCGGCGAAGACGCGCCGCCGTCCCCCATGACGGGCTGCAGCTGCACTCTGAGCCCGCACGGTTCGAGTTCATCAGAAGACCCGCAGCTCTTATCCCATCGCGCGTCAACTCCATCTGGAGCTCCTGCGCGGATCTGCGCCTGATGCCTCACAGGACTGGGACAGCGAGGCAGGCGGTGACATCACCGCGGCGCACCGGCCAATCAGGGAGTCCGGCTGGGTCCCAGCGGCGAGGATGAGGAGGCGAAGCGGCACCTGAGCATCAAAATCCTTAAAACAACAGTTTCTCTCCTCTCAATGCGCATGAACACATTATTTAGAGGGACCGTTCCGTCAAGAAAACTTTGAGAACATGTTAAGCACAAGACAGGGGCGCATCCAGGACGTTTTAAAAGAGGGCGGCCCCATGGGGACAATAAGGGGCTGTTGATGTTGGAAAAGTTAATACAGGGAGGAGTTCTATCAAGCTTGCTTTTAAATGTTCATATCCAAAAATGAGACTATCCGAAATGTATTTCAATGATTAAATTCAAAGATCGAACTGTTTGCAATCATTACATCCAGTGGGATACAGTTACTTTTGATGCTAAACACTTAGCATCAAAAGTATGCAAAGTGCATTATTATTTTAATAATGCACTTTGTAAAAAGTCTGACTCTTTAGTGGCTTGCTTTGCTTGAGGAGGATATAAATGACAGTCAGCAGTCTTTCTCATTATTTCTCTTTTAAAATCAGTTTTAATGTGCTATTTCTATTTTCTAAAAAACTGTATATACATACATATGTAAATATATAATTTTTCTCCAGTAGTTTTTATTAAAATATATTCATGGAAAGTTTAGTGAAAGGAAAAAGTATGGTAGAGAAAGATGCACAGGCAGCATTTTGATCCTACAAAGGTGTATGGAAACGCACAGAAGATCACTGCAAAAATGGTGTCAGGAAAATTCAGCGGAAGGAAAAACTGAAGCAAAATCTGTTCAACAGCAGCTGGAGTCAGGAGTTACAACAAAGATGTTTTCAATAAATGGGCTAAAACTGCTACATTTCTTGTGATCTCCATGTCACGCTGCACTGATGCAGCAATTCATGCAAGAATTGAGGGAATAAAAGGTACAGAACATGAACATACTGTTCAAAAATATGAGATTTTAGTTTTAAAAAAATCTATTTTTACTGGTTGAATTTAATATTCTGTTCCAGAAACCGGTATTATTTATTATTATTTGAAAGCTAAAATAACACAGATTTAAAGAAGCCCTTGAAATATATCACTCTATATAAGAAATATATTATATTATACATTATTATATAAGGAATGTGTTAAATGAATAATTTCAATTGAAAATCAAAGTGTTTAAGCAGAAGCTACATCTAAACATGCTTTTGTTCTCACGTTACATTTAATGTTTATAAGTTACTTTAAAATCATCTGGTAGCACAATAGGCAGATATTTAACAAATACAGCTACATTAAACTTAATAATAGTTGATATTTTTGTGCTTCTGTGTTCAAATATTGCATGTATATAGCTATTAATTAGGCTTACATTTCATTTTAGGCCCTTTAAATGCAGTTTAAAATTATTTGATGTCCCAATATACCCCAGTTCGCCTTCTGTTTAATTTCTTTCAGTAAATGAACATTTCATAGGACGAGTGGAGCCGTTTACTCGTCTCCCTACCTGAATGTTATACGGCTGTTTGGTTAAAACTCCTTCAGACTGTGGGAACTTGCTGTGCCCGAGACGTTATGAACCACAGAGTTTCATCACTTGCCATCACAAACAAGATTTGTTTTCCCACAGGCCCAATTTATAATCTTTCTTTTTTTTTTTTTTTGATCTCCAAAAATACATTCCCTGAGCATGAGATCCGTCTCATCCACAGACCTGCGCGTTGCTTCACGGCAGCTGTGTTGCACCAAACTTATCTCTACGGGGACATAAAGCAGACAGAGGTTGGCTGCCAGCCAGACGTTTCATTTCATGCATCGCAGTGAAGACGGCTCGTCATTAAATACCATCATGAATGAAAAAGTTCAGGTGTGAACTGGGGATGGACAGCAGAGAATCCACAAGAATAAAATCTATTACTCTCGGTTTCAAAAATAGATTTTTTTGGACATTGTCTGTTTTTTCAACTGAATTAGGACTATTCGCACTGCTGAGTCCATAAATGAAATCCATTTTTCTCAATCAGCTCTAATTAGAAATTAGAAATCTGATCTTCTGACTAAATTGATGACATTTTTGTGACATTATCAGTTCATTTCTGTTAATATTTCTGATCCAAAAGAAAATGTTTTATAACAGAGTGTATTAATTAAATGATACAAACTTGGATTTCTATAAATTGAATAATAGACACTGATAAGGGTAAGTACATGCACATTGAAGATCAAGTCTTCATTGTGCAAAATATGTAGCTCAGAAAGTTGACCTGATTGATCAAAACCTAAGGGATTATTGGATTCAGCTCATCAAAATTACTATAAAACGGTTGACAATTTGATCAGTGATATCATAAGCACTCAAATACTTTTACTCCAGCATTCGCAACCTGAACCCTGCGACCCCCGGAGCTGCAACAGAACTTGACCCCAACCCAACAAGGCAACGCCCCATCCCCTCCCCTCCAAAACTCTCTTAAAACAGCTGGATGTTTTCTATAGCTTGAAATGCAGAAAATGAAGTGATGAAGCTTTTTTCTTCCTGGAGGCTCGGTTCTCTGTCCATCCATCCATCTATCCATTTTCTTCCGCTTTATCTGGGGTCGGGTCGCGTGGGTAGCAGCTTCAGTAGGGAGGCCCAGACTTCCCTCTCCCCAGCTACTTGTTCCAGCTCCTCCGGGGGAACCCCAAGGCGTTCCCAGGCCAGCCAGGAGACATAGTCCCGCCAGCGTGTCCTGGGTCTTCCCCGGGGCCTCCTCCCTGTGGGACGTGCCCGAAACACCTCACCAGGTAGGCGTCCAGGAGGCATCCTGACCAGATGCCCGAGCCACCTCAACTGGCTCCTCTCGATGTGAAGGAGCAGCGGCTCTACTCTGAGTCCCTTTTACCGAGCTTCTCACCCTATCTCTAAGGGAGAGCCCAGCCACCCTGCGGAGAAAACCCATTTCGGCCGCTTGTATCCATGATCTTGTTCTTTCGGTAATGACCCAAAGCTCATGACCATAGATGAGGGTGGGAACGTAGATCGACCGGTAAATCAAGAGCTTCGCTTTTGGCTCAGCTCTCTCTTCACCACAACGGACCGGTACAGCGCCCGCTTCACGGCAGACGCTGCGCCAATCCGCCTGTTGATCTCCCAGGTTGATCTCCCTTCTTCCCCCATTCGTGAACAAGATCCCAAGATACTTGAACTCCTCCACTTGAGGCAGGACACTTGAGTAAAAATATGTTGAAGTAGTGCTACTCGAGTACAATTTTTGGGTTTCTGTATTTTCTGTTGTCTTCTTCGTCTTTTCCGCCAGTAGTAACATCCGGTTGTTGATCATGTGACTTGTGTGATGTGGAAAAAATGTGTTTCTAAGGCAGTTTTGCAAAATATACCAACTTTGAAAAAACCACTTCCTCCTAATGCAAAAACTTTTTATCAGTCAAAATTGGCACATTTCCATTTAGCTAATTTATTTTTCGTGATTCTAATTTGAACAGTTTTATGGTCAATGGAAATGAAGCTTGAGTGTTTTCTTTGATTTTCAGTAAGAAACACCAAAATAATATTTTTTTAAAAACTACAAATTTCATAATATTTTAGTAGTAATTATGCATAATTAAGATTGAAAACGCACAAGTCTAATATTAGCTTGCTAAAAGAAGTTGATTGAATAAAGCAAACATGTGGAAGTAGATGCTTCAGTCAGATAAGACCAAAATGTATCTTTATGGCCAATATGCAAAGTGCAACACTTGGAGAAAGACTAAAGCTAGACGCTTTGTTCCTTTGGTGAAACACGATGGTGGTGGCATCATGCTGCAGGGATGGTTTCCTCCAGGATCCCCATCTGTTGGCCCATTCAATGTTCTGACCTTAATCTAATTCAAAATTAGTGGTGAGATTTATGGGTTGAATACAAACACACTAAATGTTTCAGATTCTTAATTCAGTGAAATATTTAAGAAAATAATGAATTACTCCCTTCCACTTCAAAACTAATTTCAGTTGGTGTATAAGATAAAATAAAATAGATAAAACATTTGTGGTTGTAATGTGAAAACAGGTTTAAACTTTCAAGATTTTTTGCAAAAAGCCAAAATAGTCAATGGAGTGTCAAAATAATGCAAGCAAACTGATTATCAAACAAGGTTTGTGCAATAAAAGTGACATTTTGTATTAGTTTTAATTGGTCATTCTTTCTTTTAATTTTGTAAAGGACGCTGGTAAAGAAACCAGAGATAAATCATGTGATTTATCAGGATGCAAAACAAATCAAACAGTCTCTGAAAGCAAACTGCTGTGCCTCCAGATCAATGCTGGGACAAAGAGTCAGACTGATTTTATTAACCAACACGGAGCAGCAGAAAGCAGGATTGTAAACTCTTCTGATGAATCCATTCGGCATGGATTAGATTAGCCTCCATCGCTTCAATTCATGAAAATATCCGTGGAAAAGCTTGTATTGTGTGCACTTCCTTCTTGCTTTCTTTGCATTTTTCCCACAGCCTGGAAGAAATATTGTCCACCGCTCTGAGTCAGCTGATTCTCTGCACTGCAGCTTTTGTTTGCAGATATTCAATGAAATTATTTAAGCAAACCCAGTGGAATTGGTTGCCTCTTGTGCTTAAATATCTTCTCGAGTTGAAAGAAATGCAAAAATGGACTTTGGAGAGCGTATATGTAGCTAAAGTGGCACTTTAGCGAGTTTAAATGTATTCTAGAAAAAGCAGTAGTGAATCAAAATGTTAGTACTTAAAGCCTCATTTGACGTACGTAGTTTGTCATTATTCAGTACAATAATTCGCCCACTTCCACCAGAGCATCCTTCACCACTGAGCAGCTACATCCCACATATCCTGACGTAAAGTCAGCACAACCCGCTTGAGCCGAGCAGAGCGGGTTGTGCTTGACCTCAGAGCTTGACCCCGTGTGAACGCAGGCAGAGTCAAAAGTTTGAGTTCATCATCTGCAGTGACGTTCGTTTAAAAACCGAACCTGAGGAGGAGAAACAGAGAAGCTACAAGAGAAACGTTCTGCTTTTTTCAGTGTCACAGTTGGGAAATGTTTTCATCTGTTGCAGAGGTATGATTATGATTTAGTCACAATGAGTTTTCCCTGCAGTCAAATGCATGGGAAAAAAAAAATCTAGAAGTTTTCTTCATCACGTTAATAGTTGTAACATTTTTTATATTTTTTTTAAAACATTTTTTTCTCCGAAGAGTTTTTGTGGCGCTAGTGGCTCGCATTTTTTGTGACAGTAGGCTGACAGGAAGGGGGAAGACATGCGGCAAAGGTCGCCGGGACCGGGAGTCGAACCCGCGACGTCCGCATCGAGGACTAGGGCCTCCAAACGTGGGTCGTGCTAAACCACTGCGCCACCACAGCACGCCCCATAGTTGTAACATTTAATCAAGAATCCGGATAAAGGCGGGTTTTTGTAAGCAGCTAAAAAAAAAATTTTCTCTTACAGATTTTGTTCTGTTTTTGAGATAATTGGAAATGAGTAGATTCCATCTCTATGAAACAGTTGATGGCAATCATTGTCATCCAGGACATGTTACTGTGAAATATTACCTCTTCTGCCCAGAAGTTGATGGCCAAAGCCGTTTTATTTTGTTTGGTCTCATGAAAGCTGTACAAGCAAAAAACCAAATGAATCCAGTCAACTACACACATCCCAGTTCGATCCTAGTTATCAAACAATGCGGTGAAATTCAATTTATTATTCAAATTGTTTAAAAAAACCCAACTACTTAACTTCTCCTGTATAAACATATACACTGCAAAAACACTAAATCTTACCAAGTCTTACCTATTTTCCAGTACAAATATCTAAAATACACTTGAAATAAAACAAAACTAACTAACAAGCAACTTTTCAACACAATACAAGTTTGTTTTAAGTCAGTAATTCCTTGATGAAAAGGTAATATTTATAAGTGAAATTATCTCTTCATGGAACAAGATATTTTACCTGTAAGATGAAATATTTTTGTTCCATGAACATATTATTTTATCAAGATTAAGGAATTGTTGACTTAAAACCAACTCCTATGTCTTGCTGAAAAGTTACCTGTAAGTTAGTTTTGTCTTCTTTCAAGTGTATTTAAGATATTTGGACTAGAAACCAGACCAAAAATACTTTTGTGTTTTTATAGTGTAGCGACAGTCGATCCTCTACTTAATACTCCAGTTGTATTATCATCCTTCATATGAACATCTTTCTAATGTTTTGAGGTTTTTTACATTTTGTTTTCTCCATTTATCTCATTGTACTCAACAGTATGCTTCAAGTTAATCAAGCCGTGTGTGTGTGTGTGTGTGTGTGTGTGTGTGTGTGTGTGTGTGTGTGTGTGTGTGGCCTCTGGCAGCGATGCCAGCAGTTGGAATCAGACAGGGTTAATGATGCTGTCAGAACAACAGTGAAGGAGGCAGTTAAGGGGGCAGAAGGAGGAAGACAGGGGGGCAGCAGCAGCAGCAGCAGCTCTTCTTTTATTACTCGGTTTTCACTCTGTTGTCTTTGAAAACAGATTATCAGAGTTTGACTTTAGAAACTTCTCACTCCAGTCTCACACATGGTTCTTTATAAATAAATCATTGGGCCCATTCCAGTCAAGATACAACTTTTTGTAATTACTGCCTTGGCTGAAAACTCATTTTGATGTACTTGCAAAAAAAAGAAAGTAAGGGAAGATCATTGGCTGAACCCAGAAGTTTACAGTTTTAGGTTCAGCTTTAAAATCTACAGTCATATTTAAGCACCGTTAGGTAGGAAGAGATAAATGTAAAAGGTAGCTTTTCAAAATAAAACAAGCAACAACAAAAACACCAGTAAATAAAGTTGTAGTATTTGGACTTTATTCTTGTATGACTTTATTCTTGTACTATAATGATTTTATTCTCATAATATGACTATTTTCATAATATTATGACTTTATTCTCATAATGTTACAACTTTCTCATATGACTTTATTCTGATATTTTGACTTTATTCTCGTAATACTACCACTTTATTCTTGGATGGCTTGATTCTTTCCATTTTATTACCATTTTCTCAATTTTATGTTTTTTAATTCATTTTCTTAGCATGGCCCCAATACTCTGTCGTAATGGTAGTAAGTTTTCTGAAGTACGGTCACTGCGAACTCTTTAAACTATATTAAATCTATCATCATGCTGTTAGTTACAGTAAGAAGTTCCAGATTAGTTTGCAAAGTTTAAAGCGTCCTCAAGGAGATTATAAACTTTCCTCGTATTAGTTTCATTAAATCAGTTTTATTTCCTGACGTAGTCAAACAAAAGCAGACACTGAAGCTTTGTTAAAGATTTCAGTTGGGAATCTGGTCCACAATGTGAACTTTTACGTGTTCTCCTCTTCCACCTTCTTCCTTCAGGACATTTTGGATAAAGTACCAGCAGTACCAACCAAAAGACACCGAGTCTCCTTTGTGCCTACTGCTATTGCAATGTTTAATAGGCTGAAACCTGCAGGTCTGCTGTACTTTCTTCAATGCTGACTAATCAAATGCGTGCTGTTCTGTTCTGCTGTCTGTTTCCTTCTTGTGCTGCGTATACATTATGTTATGTATTAGTGTTTTATTGTGCTCTTCTTCTGTATTGGGCAGGCTGCAAATCTATTTACAGACAGAGATAATACAGTTACTACTGAAGATTAGAACTATCAATATATCTACGGCAACCAATTAACAAAAACTAGCTTCATGTGAACAGACTCTCACAATCCTCCCAGAAACTAAATGAATTCTAGAAATATAAAATCTGACAGAAAAGATCCCGTTCTGTTGTAAAGAAAGCAATAAACTACTGGATTACTTTGTTTATAGTAAACTGCAAGATTTGACTTCAGAAAAAGTGGGTCAGTTTGAAGTAAAATGTTAGAATAAAAAGCTAAATTTAAAACATGGTAAGTAAGGAAGTATTAAAATGTCGTGATTAAGAATTAAATAAAAGAACTGAAAATATAAGAGAAGTGGGTGTAATGTTGTTTGTGTAAATATTCTGCAATAAAAAGCAAACAAAGAAACTCCAGAATAACTAATTACAAATTCATCGATCATTTTGTTGGGCACACTTTCACTGAAACCCCCCAATCATCAGCACAGCGAGAAAATGGGCTAAACAGCACAAATCCATGAAGCACAAATGATAATCTACTGACAGATCTGCAAACAGTTATGATTCAAGCGTCTCCCTGAAATGTATCACCATTAACAAAATCAGAAACGGTTTGAACATAATGTCCTTTTTTCAGAATGACATTAATTGGTATTTACCGTGTTGCCCTCTCTGGAAGACACCATGTTCTTTCTCTAGGGAGCTTTTTTCAACAAAATAATAAAAAAAAAAATCTGTTTAAACAACACTTTCATTTTCAAGTCATTATGTTTTCTTTTCCTCGTTAAAGCAGAGCCTAAAGGTCAGTTTGGTTGTATTTTAAAATACGTCGAAAACAAAGTGAAGCCTTTTGGTAAAGAGGGTTTTGGTTTGAGTAAATACAAGTCAGCTGTATTTAGTTTATCTTCATTTTGAAGATAAACTAAAACTTTCACTATTCAGATTTTTCTTTCTTCCTCAGTTAATGTAAAACACCATAAAATAAAAATCTCTTTATAACCAGATAGTGTTGGATACATGCTTTTAAATGAAAATGAATAGTTTTAATTAGTAATCAATGCATCATCTTGATTCTTTCATTTCTACTTGTAAAGTCTTCTTTAGGAGGGTTGTACTGAATTAATTTATTTCTGTTCAGTTTTTTGGGAAAATAATATACATTAGCTTGGTTTTCCAGCCTAATTTCCCAAAAGAATAAAAATTAAAACTCTTGGAGAGCTTCATCTCACTGGACTTTATGCGATTGATCCAAACTCTAGCAAAATTGGAAAGTCGATTGAAAATGACGCTTAGTTTTCAGCTGAAAAAGAAAATACAAAACGATGGCGTTTATTTGTATCGATCCCCCATTTACTTGACTAATCCTAAATAAAATCCCAACTGTATCAATAATACTAAACAAATTAGTAAGGAGAGTATAATTTGATATAAAGTCAAACAGTGTGTAAGTTAATCTCAGCATAAATGAAGCTGTTTTATGACAAAATCTACATTTCAAGACTTTTTAGAGATATTATGTCTTTTTAAAAAGTGTAAATATAAAATTTGACTGGTTGATTAGATAGGCAGGAAGGAAAAGTTCAAACGCCTGCAACAAACAAAACATAAAAACCCTTATAGTAACAAAAAGAGGGAATGAATTAGAAAATAAAGCAGGGAAAAAACAAGCAAGAAAAGATGAGTGAAGGAAGAAACTGATATTCAAACTGGATGAGTGACAGATAAACACATAGTTGTAGACAAATTGGTGGTTGGATGGACAAAAAGACAGATGGATAAACAAATGTGAACCATGGATGGATGAATGAGAAAGAGAATAAAGTCTGTAATCACAAATATCACTCAAAATTAATTCAGACGTGGAAAATTCACACTTTAAATTCCAAACTTTTCCAGAATGAGTAAAACCTTTCTGTTCCAGTCACTTTGAGTCGGTGCAGCTGGATTGGAGTCAGGCTCCACAGATGAGGAGAAAATGAGCTGGCTTTGAGAAAAGTATGAATTCTATCACAAATCAGAACATTTCTGAAAACCTTCTGCTCAAAATCTCAGCAGAGGTGCAGCTCTCTCGTTTTGTTACGGCTCCAGTCGAGGTGGAGAAAATCCGGTTTCTTCTCCAACTCTCAGAAGACAATAAATAGATTCCAAACAGAGTATATAAATATATTTATTAGGTGCTTTTCGCTTTAATTTGTGGACAATTTAATGCATTAAACGAGTCTAAAAAGTTGGAAAACAATCTTACCAACAGCCATTCGAAGCTATTACAATTCATTAAAAAAAATATCCTGGAGGGATGACAGAGCCGGAAAACGGATCAGAAAACTCGAGCTGCTCATTTCAAATAAATAGCATGTGGGAATAAAGCACTTTCTCCTATTACAGTATATTGTTATTGCTTCAGATACATTTAAGTATCATCAGACAGACCTTAGGAAGGCACTTGGGCCGAACGATCTGAACAACAGAACCAGATTCTGACAATAACGCTACGCGAGGCGATGAGGATAAAAAAAAAAAAAAACACCCCGAGGTCCGCTTCCGACAGCAAACCGTAGCTTTGAGAAGAGATACAGACAAAATAACACATTATCATATCTTATTGCATAGCAGAGAGCAATCCAGCGGCTCCTTATTAGAGTCTATCTTTCATATCACCCTCCCTTTGTGAAGCAGATGATATGAATGAGACTTTGTCTTCTCGGTGTAATAACGCACAGCGTGGCGGAGCAGGCGGCAGACTCGAGGTATCATTGGTTCACATCGGTTCTCAGCTTTTTGAAAACAGGAACTTTATTCATCACTCAGATAGCAGCTGGATTTTAACGGTCTGAATCAAAGGGGCGCCCCGTGACACGGATAATCACAAGCAGAAGATTTTATCAGTCCCACAGATCCCGACGTCGGACAAGTGCGACCATTCAGACTGTGAGAGCTGGTCCGCGGAGATGCACGCCGTTAAAAAGATAAATATTTACAGACGCAAGGTTAGCATGCAGCTAGAAGGCACCGCAGCAGGAAGAGCTGCAGCAAACACTCGCAGGGCATTGTTAAAGTATTCACACCACCTGAACTTTCTCACAAAAAAAACAACCGTAAAGTATTTTATTAACGTGAAACTTAGTAGTGGCAGCCTTATGGTAAGGGGGATCCTTTAATTTCCAAGTAATGATAGAGAAGGACGGAGCTAAACACAGAACAATACAGGAAGACATTTTGTTAGAGGCTGCAAAAAGAGTTCATAGGATTACCTTCCAGGAGGAAATTACAAACAGAACTTTATTCTGTTTTATGGGGATTTTATACATTAGACAATCTCCTTGTGATGCATAAAAATAAAGCAGAAGGATAATTAGAGATCATTTGTTTCTTCCCCTCTCCCAGCCAAATAAATCTGGGAAATACAGAGGTGATTTGGTCAAATTAGAGCAAAACTAAAGTTTTTGGATCCAGATTTGAAGCAAATTGAGAATCTGAGGTTGATATTGAATATTGCAATTCCATCCAATCTGACTGAGCCTGAACTATTTTGCAAAGAAAATACTGACTTCTGATTGAACATAAATACATACCAGAATTGTTTTTATTTTTTAAAATAATTTTCCTTCCACGCCGCAAGTTTGCGATCTCAACATGACAAAAAGTGGAAAAAGTTCAGAGAGTGTGAATACTTTTGCATGACACTGCAAATATAATTACATTAAACAATGGAAACCTAACAGTGGAGTCCCTTAACATAATAAAATGTGAGTCTGCATAGATAATTTTAATACATCATGGGTTCATAAAGTTCATGTCTTTCATTTCGATCAGATTAAATGGGGCAGTGGATATTTCTGGTTTCCTACTCCAACACTCTGATGAAAGGCCCTGAATTTCATTTTTTTATATACATTAGAAAAATGGTCATATCTCCATATTAGTATTCACAAGGTGTTCTCTCACAGTCAAAGGAAGAATGAAACCAAATCATATCTCAGCTCAATTAAACATCCCTCTTTTGTTGTTTTTCCTTTTTTCTGAAAAGTTAGTCACAGAGATGACAAAAAAAATCAGATCAGGTTCTGGGAGAAATGGGTTCAGAAACTGCTCAGTAATTACATTTTAGTAGTTATGCAAAATATTCTCTTCACAAGATTTACATGTAAATTGATCTGGTATGGAAACAGAAGCATCTAGAAGTGGATTTGAGTAAAAGAAAAAAGCTGCTTTACAAGATTCTGAACTTTTGCAAAATAAATAATCTGGATTAAATGGAAATGCTAAATGCATAATAGAAAATGCATACATCTTATCCAAATCTGACAGATTTTCCAATTACTAACATGAAATATTGTGCTACAGTTAACTCAGGCTAGGTGCAAACCTACATTATCAATGCAAAGCAGTTGATTTATGTTTACTTCTAGGAAATTCTGAGCAGCTTGTTTGCCTGAAAAATAAAAATCACCATTCTTCTTTCAAAACTGTAAACAAAATCTTAACATGGGTTTGACCTGAGAGCCGTGCAGCTGGTTTTAGAAGGAATGGGCGAACGCCACGGTGACCTCTCCGTCTCCATGACTGGCGTTTATTTGAAGAGGCTGGTTGAATGAGGCGGCTTTCATAGTGCAGGCTTTACCTTCCTCCAAACAGTAAAACAGCCACACGCTCAACCTGAGGCTGGGGTTTCCGTCCGACTCCTTCACAGCGCCAGGAAGCTTGGCTGACACTCGGAGCGGCTGCGTCAAATCCACGATGTCGCCGGATGCCACCTGGTTTTCCAGCAGCCACTCGTTACCTGAAAAACAGAAAAAGAAAAGTCAGAATTATAAATAATTGACTTCCTTGAAGCTTTAAATCCATCAAAAGTCATGAAATTTGGCATTAAAGTGTAGGCAGAAGAACTATTAAAAGGATATTATTAATAAAGTCTTGGATTTTTTTTAGAAACCTGGTCAGATGTAAAATATACACCTCATTGTGAGTAATTTTAGACACAATAAACACCTAATAAAAAACATTAAGCACATCTAGACTGATATGAAATGAAATCTTTATGTCAAACAAGTAGAAAAAATAAAAATCCAATATAACCCCCCTAAACCTTCATATACAGTTGAATAAATCCCACCCCTAATTGTCTCGTCCACATATGTCCCACGTTTTATATATATATCCACTGCTAATTTTTACTTATATCACAAATCCTACTGTTTCCAAATTATATCTACAAGATTAATTCATTATTATGAACTATTCACAGTATGCATATTTTTCTGACAAGGTATTCTAATTATTTAATCTTTACAAGTTCACATTTCTTTTTAAAAAGAAAAAGGGCATCCAAAAATATGAATAAAAACACTTAAATGTTTTATAACGTCCTTTTTTCAAAGCCAACATTCATACTACTGCAAAAGAGATTTGAATGGTGGTTCATGTGTGTGTAAAATAGAATAAAATTAGCATAAAATGCAGTGTGGGAATAATAGCAAAAAAATAAATAAATAACACATTCAGTTTCCTTGAAACAGGTTAAATTATATTTGGAATTAAGATAAAATGTGCTTTAACTTATTTTACAGTAAACTTCTTCCAGCAAACATTCATAACAGACTTTAGTGAGTACATGAGCAGCTTTGTAGATGTTTCCATTTGCCACAATCTGAAGTTTAAGGGTGGTTTGTTAAAGAAATGTAAGGCAACAATGACAACACATATGAAACAAAAACACAATAAAATGGTAAAAAATAAGTTTGGCTCCTTGATGGTGAAGTTGGGGTGATGAGCCAGTCAGTCCAGGCATGATGTGAGGTTCAATAAGCTGCTCAAAATTATTCATTATCCTGGAGTCAGTCAGGCTGGGTGGGGGGCAATCAGGCAGAACTGATTTTTTGTGCCTGATAAGATTAGATAAATGCACTTATATGCATTTATCTAACATTGTACTCAAGCAAGATTAAAAAAGTTTGCTGTATACAGAAGCTACTTGAATACTGAGTAACTGATAATGTCATCAGATGGAGAAAAATATAGTTTTGTGTGCAAAGACTAGAACAAAAGCAATTAATCTAACAGATGATAATATACGTTTTCTTGGGTGTTCCAAAAGAAAAATGTGCAAAATCAGCAGTGACAACTCTTACTTAACAAAACGCCTGGCAAACATTCCAATCATTACAATCTGGGAATATATATGCCCAAAACATGATGGTACGCAACAAACGGTTGCTAAATTTATCTCAGGTGGCGTGCCAAACCTTTGACGGGCCAATCTGTCCCCAGAGATACTCTGACAGCACAACGAAAAACAAATCCAGCAGAGTTTAGACCAAGTTCGGTCTGTGTGAAAGCGCCGATCTGCCCCACGTCTAGATTTACTGCGCTGCCTGTTGACTGGAGCCTCAGTGTTTCCCATCACTGCCAAACACTAAAATGTGTAGGAACGTTTATTTTCTGACACAATGGCTGTACTTTTACAAGCAAATTCACATTTTTAGCAAAGAAAAATGAGTAAGAAGTTCAAAAGGGAAGGCTGGAGTTTCTACTGTGAGAAACTTTGAAGCCAGAGAAATGACAAAATCCATGCCCAGAGTGATTAATGAAGCCACGGCCTTACATGAGGTCCCACAGAAGCCATTTCTAAAAAGCTTTTTTTAAAAAAACAATTTAGATCTGGCGTATAGCTCTAACTTGATCCATTAAAATTCCTGCCTCGCTGCTGATCCGATCAGCGGAAGTCTAGACTGTGCATAATGGGACAGCGGAGGATCACATAACATAGCCTGGTGGCTAATTATGTGAACCGAGGCATGTCGCCTTATCAAAAAGTCCTAAAATTAGCCTGCTGATATGGCCGACTGCACGCTGCGTCACTCAGAAAGATGGAAACAGTTTAGTTCTGAACCTAACAATCGGACCGTCAGCTGTCACTCGTGTTGTATCTAAAAGCATCACCTCACACCTGATTCTGGGGTCAAACTGTGGTTGATTACCTCTGAAATATGCTGAGAACTTAAAAAAAACACAAAAAAAACCACATAAATCTTCATCAGAGGTTCAGAAAAGTGATTTAAATAATCCTCCATCCTCTGGCTGAGAGTCCCAGGTGTAGGCTGGGAGAGAAGCGCTGCTTGTTGAACGGTGAAATAGAGGTTAAGCCTCATTTCACGTCTACTTTTCTTTTTTTATAGACAGAATCATAGAAAAAGGACCAAAATAACAGCATGTAGGAGAACGCAGAACTCTACACTAGGGTCATTACAAAATAGGAAAACAGCTTTTTAGATTTCAACTTTTTGTGTTATTCTTATCAAACAAGTTAGAAGGTGTATTTGTGCATAATTTATTTATCTTGAGGTCGGAAAGAGAGTGAAAAGGTGAAAACTTTGGTTTTAAATGCATTTTGAACAGCATACAATGCAATGTAAGGATAATTATTTTTTCAATGTGAAGTCGAAGATTAGTAGGAATAAAATATTTGTTCTAAAAGAGAGAGAGAACTTTATTTTATTTGTTTTTACCCTCAGCTGAGAGTGCCCAGCAGCTGGGCGCCTCGTCGGTGAGTTTCACTCCTTCTGGAAGCGACATGGTGAGTGACAGGATGACAGTCTGGCCCGCCGACGCCGTAACTGGAGGCAAATCCTTCCTGGCAGCTGATTTAGGCAGCCTGGGGACCTTGGTGACTCCCAAAGGCTTCACAGATGCTGAGTCTGTGCACTCAGTGGAGATGTGGAGCTGGTCAGGAGACAGATTTAGGTATTCGGATTAATGCAGAGCAAGGAGAAAGCTACTTACGCTCACATTGTTCGTTTCTGTGTCACCTTTTACACAAACGCAGAGGGCAAAACGCTTTTAGAAAAGATTAATTACACAAAGACGGACAAAATGTAAAAGTCCTTGCTCAAGGTTACAAACAAACACTCTTTTCAAACACACACACACAAGTCTGACCAGAGAGACGCTGTTGGAGTCCAGGTTGAGAACTTTGATTTTATGGTTGTTGGTGTCGGCCACGTAAAGAAGGTTCCCGCTGATGCAGATTCCTCCCGGTTCGTTGAAGCAGGTTTTGGTGAACTGGGGGCCCAGAGCATCTCCAGCTTCTCCTGTCCCTGCTAACGTGGTGCACTGCTTCGTCTTTGGATCCACCGCCTTGATCTGAGCACAACGAGGCAAATTAAAGGAGGGTTAACCTTAGAAAGGCTTCCAATACATTCCCAAAAGTTCAAACTTTTTAACGGTCAAAGTCAAGCTCTTAGCACACTTTTGGCTAATTTTTACAATTTAAATATTAACGTTCTCCACAAATTTACTGCTGATGTTTTTACAGAGGTTAGGCTTTGAATACAAGCGAAAATAAAATAAAAAATTTACATGAATGGCGTGAGGAGAGATGAATAAAAGATTAAAACAAGGACGGTAAGGACTGAGAAAAAGATAAAATAATAAACAAAGTGAAAGAGCAAAACGGCAAAAGGAAGAGAGTGTGAGAAAGGAAGGCAGAGCGAAAGAGTGAAATAGTAAAAGGAAGAAAAAAACAAAAGAACTGAACAACAGAGCAAGAGACAGAAAAAGCAAAAGAAAGAACAAAAGTGAGTGAATGAGAGTGAAAGCAAAAGAAACAAAAGACCAAAAGAAAGAAGTAAAAATGAAAGAGAACGAGAGGGTAAAATAAAAAACAAAACAAAAAATGAAGAAAAAATTGAGCAAAAGAAAAAGAGAATAAAATAAAATAAAGAACAAAAAAGAGCAAAAGAAAGAGCAAAAAAACAAGAAAAGAGAACAATAGGAAAGAACAAAGGAATAAATAAAGACAGGACCGATAGACAGATGCAACATTTAGACAAAGGAACAGAGAATACGGTTTGTCCTTTTTATATTATTCCGTATTTATTCAGACCTCAGAAAAACTTTTAAATTCTACACTTCTTAGGACTCGTTTGAAAGCCTGCTTTAAAGTCAATTTATGATGATCTGAGTGAGAATAAGAAACTTTCTGTAACCTTTCAGGCCCGAAGGAACCTAGAATGACGCCAGAACCGCTAAACGTACGAAGAACCCTGATGGTGCGGCCTTGTGACGAGCCTCGCTTACCTTGTGGTTGTAGGAGTCGGCCACATAGAGGCGGCTTTGTTCGGCAGACCAGGACACACCGAGGGGATGCTGCAACTTGGCATCCACCCCCTTCCCATCGACGTCCCCAAAAGCAAAAAGGTTCTGGTGGATGAAAGACAAAATATTCACAAAGTCAAATCAAAATCCAAACGTGTGAAAAACAAAAAACTTCAATGGTAACCAACACTTTTTAATAACAGTGGAAAGGTATTTTAGTTTTATTAGTACAAGTCCAAAACAAGTCTGAGGACCATTTGGACGAAAAATACAAGTTAACTTTTATTTTCTTGTAGTAATTTGAGAAAATGAAGAAATTCTGAGTGACAACAGTGTTGATGAAATAACATTGCTTCTAAATACTAATTGGTTTGTAAGAAGGATGACAAATCCAAACAGATGGCAATTTATTCTTGGTCGCTCAGTTCAGACAAAACTTACTTCTGTAGCAGAACGGTGTAGAGACAATATTACGTCCTTGAAATCTCATGAAACAAATATTAGTTAAATGTAGCTAAATGGTTTTATTACAAAATGATTGAAAAAATTGTAATTGGGCGGATAAATGAGTGGGGGACAAAAGGAGAAACGGAGGGATGGAAGAACAGCAGAAGATTTAAAGGACAGATGGACACAGAAAGGATGAATAGACAATAATTTGATGGATGGATGGATGGATGGATGGATGGATGGATGATAAGGAGTGATAAATGGAGTGATAAATGGATGGATGGATGGATGGATGGATGGATGGATGGATGGATGGATGATAAGGAGTGATAAATGGATGGATGGATGGATGGATGGATGGACAGACGGACGGACGGACGGATGGATGATAAGGAGTGATAAATGGATGGATGGACGAACGGATGGACGGACGGACGGGCGGGCGGGCGGACGGATGGATGATAAGGAGTGATAAATGGATGGATGGATGGATGGATGGATGGATGGATGGATGGATGGACAGACGGACGGATGGATGGATGATAAGGAGTGATAAATGGATGGATGGACGAACGGATGGACGAACGGATGGACGGACGGACGGGCGGGCGGGCGGACGGATGGATGATAAGGAGTGATAAATGGATGGAT